>JAGXJF010003963.1:0-101207 GCA_019208055.1 Stipa capillata | reverse complement strand
AAGCTCATCCCCTAGTGCAGAATTAGCTAATGAGCCTGAGGAGGAAGAAGAAGAACAAGAAGATAGCTCGCCCAGCCCCTCAGTAGGAGAAGAGGATTTGGAATCCAAATATCATTACATCTTCTCTCATGCTCTGAGGACTGAGGCAAATCAAATGCAATTCATTTCAAGGGCTGCAGTAAAGAAGCTTCCAAAGAGTGACCCCAAGAGATCAAAGAGCAAGGTTGCCTCAATGAGCACAAGTGCATTCATCAAGATGAGGTCAACCTGTCCATATTTCAGTGAAGATAAGGAATTTTTGGATCCAGTTTGCTCAGACCCCAGATTTCACAATGATCATCAAAGGGGTATCTATCATGAAATACTATCTTCAAAAGGATTTGTAGATTGCAAGGCCATTGATTGGTCTGCTCAGACTGATACAAGACTGAGGACATTACCATCTCTGATTCAAGCCTTAGGCCTTGAATTCATATGCAATCTACAATAAGGATATGACCCAGAAGTCATCAAAGAGTTCAATGCCACTGTGTGGGTAGAACAAAGCAATCAGGATGTCATGCTCTGGAGAACAAGAAGTCAGCTGCTATCCATAACAGCTCCAGAGTTCAACAGTCTATTTCATGCATCTGTGGAGCCTGGCATGCCAAATTTGTTCAAATTAGAGTCAGTCTCCAATGCTGACAGAAGGAAGTTCTATCCAAGGAACTTTTCATTTTCTGCCAGTGCCCCAGCAGATCATGTTTACTTTAAGGGGATAACAATCACTACCAAGCATCTTGTGAAGATTCTAAATGTCACCATTCAGCCTAAGGGAGGCAAAACAGATGCAGTATATAATCCAGTATGGCAGGTGTTGGTGCACATAGCCAAGGATCAGCATTTTGATGTAGCAAGATACATCTTCCATGAAATAGATGCTATTCAGAAGGATAAGAAAGCTAAGCTGAGGTATGGGTCTTACATCATGTATATGATCCTTCAAAGAACATGTCTTCCAGAATCAACTTTTGACATCTCAGTGAAGACATCCAAGACTCAACTTAGACCTCAAGCTCATGACCATCCTGATGAGGTTGCTGTTCCTGCTCTCTTTGGAGATTCCCCGGACATAGCTGTGCCCGTCCCCGGTGACACAGCTGCTCAACCAGCTCCTCAGATGCCATCACCTCAAGTTCAAGTGCCTACCGGTGTCACTGCTGATCTTCCTGCAGCTGACCCAACTAAACTTGTATCTGTGACACAGGTGGCTGAAGATGGCACCCTATCCACCTCCTTGATGTCCTCAACAGCAGCCAGAGCATATCAAAACAAAGTCATGCCTGCTCAGTTTGCAGCTCTACGTAGAGAGAATCTCCAGCTTCGAACAGAAATGGCCAGTTTGCACTCAAAAGTTAATCAAATGCAGACCCAGCTCTCAGAGGTTCTCCAGCTGTTAAAGACCAAGCTCTCCTGAATGTTTCTTCTCTTAACCCCTTTCTGGTGTTTTAGTGTCAAAGGGGGAGAAATATAAGACGGAGAGTATCTATGGAGTATTTTAGAAATAGGGGGAGTGCTATATATATTTTGGTGTATCAAGACCTGTTTATTCTGAATTCTTATGTCTTGATAACATTAAATCAGTGTTTTATGTTCTGATGTAGTAATGTTCTTGATATGTGTAGGACAGTTCTCCAGAAAATTAGATAATGAGGAGGACCTGGAATCAAAATACAGCTATGTATTCTCCTCTGCTCTGAGAACTAAGCAAGGACAGATGGATTTTCTGTCCAGATCTGCTTGGAAGAAGCTACCCAAGTGTGACCCCAAGAGGCCAAAGAGCAAGGTTGCATCTCTAAGCTCCAATGCTTATATCAAGATGAGGTCAACCTGTCCATACTTCATAGCTGACAAGGAATATATTGAGTCAGCCTGCTTAGACCCTAGATTTCATAATGAAAAACAGAAGGGGGTCTATCATGAAATCCTGTCATCTAAAGGATTTGTGGACTGTAAAGCCATTGATTGGGATGCTTTATCAGACTCTAGGCTGCGTGCTCTTCCTTCTCTGATTCAAGCAGTAGGCCTTGAGTTCCTAACCACCCTTCAACAAGGCTATGATCCAGAAGTGATCAAAGAGTTCTATGCCACAGTGTGGTTAGAACAAGAAAATCAAGATATCATGATCTGGAGGACAAGAGGCCAGCTCCTTTCAATCACTGCTCCAGAATTCAACAGTCTGTTTAGAGCACCAGTGGAGCCCAATATGCCAAATCTTTTCAGATTGGAGCCAGTTCCAAATGAAGTGAGAAGAAAATTCTATCCAAGGAACTTCTCCTTCCCTGCCAATGCCCCAGTAGATCATATATACTTCAAGGGCATTACAATCACTGCAAAGCATCTGGTGAAGATACTCAATGTTACCATTCAACCGAAGGGAGGAAACACAGATGCAGTCTATTCTCCTGTCTGGCAAGTACTAGTCCACTTAGCAAAGAATCAACATTTTGACATTGCCAGATTCATCTTTCATGAAATAGACGCAGTGTAGAAAGACAAGAAGACAAAGTTGAGGTATGGCTCATACATCATGTACATGATTCTTCAGTGGACAGGTCTACCTGAGTCAGAGTTTGATATTTCTGTCAAGACATCCAAGAACTAGCTCAGACCTCAAGCTGATGATAATCTAGATGAGGTTGCTATTCCTGCTCTCTTTGGAGACTCTTCAGACACAGTTGTGCCAGCCCCCGGTGACACAGCTGCTGCAACAGCATCTCAGATGCCACCAACTCAAGCCTCCAGCTCTCACCGCCAAGAACCCACCGGTGTTAGAGTTGATATTCCTGTAGCTGACCCAGCTGAACTGGTATCTGTGACACAGGTAGCCGATGATGGCTCTCTCTCTTCCTCTCTGATGACTCAAGCTGCTGCCAGAGCTTATCAGAACAAAGTCATGCCAACTCAGTTTGCTGCTCTATGCAAGGAGAATCGTCAGCTTCGAGAAGAAGTCACCAGTCTGCACAACAAGGTTGATCACATGCAGTCTCAGCTTTCAGAACTCCTTCAGCTTATGAGGACCAAGTCAACCTGAAGATTCCTTCTTCCTCAACCCTTTCTGGTGTCTAAGTGGCAAAGGGGGAGAGATGTAGGGGGAGCAGGGGAATGCAGAGAAGTTAAGCTTTAGGGGGAGGATGCATATATAAGGGAGAGTTATAGGGGGAGAGTTTTTGCTGTGTTTCAAGACTTGTTCTTATGCTGATCTTTTATGTCTTGAACACTAAGTCTTTTCTATATTGATGCAGATTTCTTAATGTTCTGATCCATTCTTTTTGCTTTGATTCTATTTTGCTCTGATATGTGTGGATGATCTATTTTGCTCTGATCTGACTTATGCTATGATTCTTCACATATTTTTTGCTTCATATATGCATGTGTACTCTGATCATAATAGTATCATTACTATAGAAAGGCTCATCTGGGATGTGCCATCTCAGTCGGGCAAAGCTCAACTGCCTCTGATTCACTCATCACAAGTGGGTTGCCACGGGGACCGTCTCTGATATCGATGCTGTGTCCCCAGATGGAGACATCGGAGTCGGTTTGGAGACCAACCGCCTCTCACGAACCACCTCAGATGTAACACATATCACAGGCAGTATGGGGTGAACCGCTTGTGATGACTGTTTGAGGGATATCACAGTCGGCTTGAGTGACCCAACCGACTGTGATAAATGTCGCCTTCATAATCGGGAAGTCTTTTAGGTTTTCCCTGATCTGTTCTGTTGGGTGGCGGCTGGTTCGGGTAGGGGTGATTTTGAGGCGATTTTGAAGGGAGGGAGAGTGGATGCTGAGGAATAATTGCATTCGACATTGAATAAGGTTAGTACTACTTGCCCCTCTCTCCCTATTTTGCTTTCATTTTGTTGGATGAGATAATTAGGTTTAGTTGTTTGGAGATGATGAAGTGAAAATTAATCATATAGTGAGGATCTTTTAGTATGTGGTAGGTTAATAAGTCTCTTGCATATGTATTGTGTAACAGTATGTGCGAGATGGATCGAAGTTGGATGTATCCCGAGAACCGTGTGACCCAAGAGTACATTAATGGTGTAGATGATTTCCTATTAGTAGCGCGAGACGATATGTTGCTCGTGCTATGATTTTAAGAACGAGAAGATGTTCAAGGAGACAACCCAGATACAAGATCATTTGATTTGTAGAGGTTTTGTAAATGGTTATACACAGTGGACCAATCATGGCGAGGCGCACATAATTTTACCGGGTGGAGATGAGTCGAGTAGCAATGAAGATGATGTCCACGGTGAGTCCGATTGCGAGGAGGATGAAGATATGCAGCCGGTCGATAATGAATTGGAGGAAATGTTGCGTGATGCGGAAGGAAACGACGTAGAGGGGAGACAATACGAGCAATTCCTGGGCTTGATGGAGGACTCAGAGAAACCTTTGTTTTCGGGTTGCAAGACAAAATACACAAGATTATCAACTGTTCTTAAACTATTCAAATTGAAGGCAAGCAATGGTTGGTCCGACAAAAGTTTCACCTCTTTCCTAGTACTCATGGCAAACTTGCTTCCACAGGGAAACGAGATGCCCACGAGCACATACAGAGCGAAAAAGATTCTTTGTCCTCTAGGTCTTTAAATAGAAAAACTCCATGCTTGTAAGAACGATTGTATCATCTTCCGTAAAGAGTATGCGAATGTACATGTGTGTCCAGTATGCAAGACATCTAGATACAAGCAGCTCGATGTTCAAGGTGATGAATCAAAGGGTGTCGAAAGTAGGAGAGGACCGCCAGCTAAGGTAGTGTGGTATCTTCCTATAATTCCACGTCTGAAGCGTTTGTTTGCAAACAAAAAGCATGCGAAACTTATGAGATGGCATGCCGACGACCGTAAGAAAGATTTCATGCTAAGACACCCTGCTGATTCAATCCAGTGGAGAAACATCGACACTAGGTATCCAACGTTTGGAGCTGAGTCACAAAATGTAAGGTTCGGGTTGAGTACGGACGGAATGAATCCCTTCGGTAGCATGACCTGTCGACATGGCACCTAGCCGGTGGCTATGTGCGTGTACAACCTCCCTCCTTGGCTTTGTATGAAGCGAAAGTACATCATGATGGCCATGCTAATCCAAGGCCCGAAGCAACCTGGAAATGATATTGATGTATACCTAGCACTCTTGATGGAAGATCTTCAGACTCTATGGAACGAAGGGGTTGCGATGTATGGGATGCCGACAAAAGGGAACATTTTACCTTACACAACCTCCTATTCTGCACCATAAATGACTATCCTGCCTATGGTAACCTGTCTGGTCAAACCACTCAAGGAGCTAACGCTTGCGGTCAATGCTCGGATAATACGGCAAGTGTGTACCTCAAGCACTCGCACAAGACAGTGTACATGCGGCACCGTAGGTACTTGCGAAGGAATCATCCATACCGGAATCTCAAAAAGGAGTTTGATGGTACAATAGAGGAGGGAATGGCTCCAAAGCCTTATTCAGGAAAGGAGGTCTATGATATGGTGAAGGATGTTGACGTAGTTCTCGGTAAAGGAATCCCATTGAGAAAGGGCATATGGAAAAAGAAGTCAATTTTTTAGAATTTACCTTACTGGGAACACCTGGAAGTTCGCCACTGCATTGACGTCATGCATGTAGAGAAGAATGTATGTGATAGCTTGCTTGGTCTGTTATCGAACATCCTTGATAAAACAAAGGATGGTGTGAACGGAAGGCTTGACATGGTCGATATGGGCATCAGACTTGATTTAGCGCCCCAGAAATCTGAAAAAGGTCAAACATTCCTTCCACCTGGAAGTTACACCCTGTCAAAGGCTGAGAGAACCGAACTTTGCAAGTGCTTGCATGGTATCAAAATTCCATCCGGTTACTCCGCCAGCATAAAGAAACTTGTGTCGATGAAAGATTTGAAATTGCTTGGAATGAAGTCTCATGATTGTCATGTTCTGATTACACAAATGCTCCCTATTGCTATTCGAGGCATTTTGCCCACAAAGGTTAGAGAGACAATCATAATGTTATGCCAGTTCTTTCAGGCAATAACCCAAAAGGTCATCGACCCCTTTCGGCTAGATGCTTTGCAACAACGATTGGTGGTAACTCTATGTCATCTTGAGATGTATTTCCCGCCGACATTTTTTGATATCATGCCGCATCTCATGGTTCATCTTGTCAGAGAGATTAAGATGTGTGGCCCTGTCTTTCTTCGGAGCATGTACCCGTTTGAAAGATATATGGGAATTTTGAAGTCCTACGTACGTAACGATCCCGCCCAGAGGGGAGCATTGTTGAAGGCTATGCAACCGAAGAGGTCGTTGAGTTTTGTTTGGACTACATGTCGAATGTGAAACCCATTGGCGTACCTGAATCACGCTACGCTGGGAGGCTACAAGGAATCGGTACTCTCGGAGCAAAACGAATCAATCCCGATCTGGATGCACTTGCGAAAGCCCACTTTCTTGTGTTGGAACACATGGATGTGGTATCTCCCTACATCACCGAGCACTTTGAGTTGGTACGGAAACAGAATCCGAATAAATCTCAAAGATGGATCACTATACAACATAACTCGAGGTTCAATCAGTGGCTACACGACCGAATCACCAATAGCTCATCCATCGATGATATGCTTAGTTGGTTGTCAAGAAAACCATCGTACCAAGTCATGACATATCAAGGGTACCAAATAAATGGGTATACATTTTACACGAAGGCTCAAGATGCAAAAAGCTCATATCAGAACTGTGGTGTCCGTATAGATGCTGTAGATGGTGTTGCCCATGAAGCATGGCCATACTATGGGTTCGTAGAAGAGATATGGGAGCTCGACTACGTGAAGTTCAAGATCCCCGTATTTCGGTGCCGTTGGGTGCATCTTTCCCACGTGAAGGTTGACAGTTATGGCGTGACTACCGTGGACCTTGGTCATGTTGCTTATGCAAGTGAACCATTTGTGCTTGCAAAACATGTTCACCAAGTCTTCTACATAGTCGATGCATCTAATAAGAAGCGTCATGTCGTAAAGAATGGAAAGAGGAGTATCGTCGGTGTCGATGAAGTGGTCGATGAGGATGACTACAACAGATTTGGCGATATCCCTAATTCGGACGAAGTGACGTGCGAAGAAACACAAAGTCATGACAATGAGACCTACATCCGCAATGATCATCATGAAGGTCTTATTTTCAAAGGAAAAAGGCTAGTGCTTGATTAGTGATGTGGGTGCAGGTTCAAATGGTTATGTATGCTCGCATTGTGTTGAAATGAGCATTTGAACTTTGATTGCATTTCAAATTTCGTAATCTATATCAGAATGAATGTGATCCTTTTGTAATGTGAAACCTTTCTATGTGCTGTGTGAATTATGATCTCTGTGAAAACTTTGTGTAAATGATGAATGATATTTGAACTGTCGTTTAAATCATATGAAAACTGATGTTTTTCCCTAAAAAGAGGGATGTTTATGTCTGGCTAAAGGACATATCAGAGGCAGTTACGAGTCAAAAAACGCCTCAGATATGTGCAATCAGAGGCGGGTTTTTAAAACAACCGCCTCAGATATGTGGACATCAGAGGCGGGTCTGTACAACGACCGCCTCTGATATGTAACACATCAGAGTCGGGTGTTGTGTAAACCCGCCCCTGATGTCCACATATCTGAGGTGGTTGTTGTACAAACCTGCCTCTGATGAGGTTCCTTTAAATACCGTGGACTTAGGGTTTTTTCAATCCCACCAGTTGTGAACGCAGCCCCTTCGAATTCGCCGCCCCATCCTCTCGCGCCAACCCATCCTCCCCGACGCCCCCGCCCCGGCCTGACCTCGCCGCCCTGGCCACCCCAACCGCCCCGGCCACCCCGACGCCGCCCCGGCCTCCCCGGCCACCCCGCCGACCGTCCCGGCCACCCCGACGCCGACCTCTCCGCTCTCCCCGATGCCACCGCTCCTCCCCATCACCGGCGTCCCCGAAGCTCAAGGTATCACAACAATTCGCTATTGAGCTAGGCAAGAATGTTCATATGAATTATTTAGGGTGGTTTGCTTTTGTGAGCCCTGCCCAAACTTCTCCTGTTGAAATTATTTGTCCAATAAATTATGTGCATATTGCAATATTTGTGTGCTCTTTCCATCCAAATGAAGTAGCTATCCCACCCATCTCCACTATTGGATAATATATAGGATAATTAAACTATCTAATGTTGTGTATATTTTGACTATGTGATGTTTCCATCCAAATGGAGATATGTAATTTGTTAGTACTCACTCCTGATTTATCAGATCATGCCTGCTATTTAGAAGCTTATGGGTCCTAGTAAAAAGGTGAAAAAATAACTTGTTAGAAATGCCCCTCATGATCATGTGGATGGGGTGAGTTAAGAATTTTGTAGGGACAATCATGCGTACAACGACGAGTATTCTAGCATATATTTTTGAAGCATTTGCCTAGTGCCTCTCATTTCTCAGTTGTAAGTTCTATGGGTAGTTGTAGCAACCAAAACTTAAGACATGAGATCAGTGAGGATCATCGTGAATAAGTCGGATTTCCTCTCATACATGCATGCATATCGATAGTTCAAACCTGACTCTGATCAAAAACCTTAACATGCGATCCTACGACTAACACGCAATGGAACAGCGAAACCAGTGCCGCTAAAACTCATGATTTAAAAACTTATGTATGCTCAAATCACCCTAGCTCTCCTCCTATCATGCATGCATACAGATTAAATTAAAAAATTTAAAAAACTTGACCCAAGAAAATTTCCAAGCCTTTATAAGTTATTAAATGCAACATCGATTTTTCCTTGCACTCATAACCTAAATTCAAAAATCTAAGTCTCTTGCAAATATTAATTTGCGTAAATCGTAGCGAGGTCTATGTCGTCGAGTCGATCGAAACCAAATATTAATTTGCATAAATCGGATAATGGATGCTCGATCTAGGGCATACTCAAATTGACGGCTCAGATTAATTGTTAAAAGGAATAAAATGAATATAAAATGAAAACCCTAACCCTAAAAGGGGCCAGGGGGCCACGGGCCAACCACCCCAGCCCCACTCGCCCGCCGCCTCCGCCTCTCTCAGCTCCGCCGCCTGGGCCCGCGCCGCTCTCCTCGCCTCGGCTAGCCTCGCCACCGCCGCAGGCCAGCGCCTCCCGTCCAACCGCCGCCGTCGCCTTCCTCTGCCCCAGCGCACCGCCGCTCGCCTCGGCCGCCCAACGCCCACGGCCGCACCACCTCCCCAACCTCGCGGCGCAGCTCCGCCCTGCTCCACCATGCCATCGCCGCCGACTGACTGGTGCTGCTTGGCCTCTCATCTCCCCCATCAGCGCCGCTCCGCCCTAGGCTCGCCGCCCCGCCCTAGGCTCGCTGCCCTGCCGGACCTGCCGCCTCATCCTCTCGCCGTCGTCTTTGCCCTAGCGCCGGCCGTGGTGGCCGGTGAGCCACCCGAGCTCGCATCTCCGTGCATCCCGTCCCCACCGGCCGGCGAGCCACCTCCACACCGTCGGGCGAGCTTCCACAACCACCAAGCGCCACCCGCCGGCGTCCGCCCGAGCCCACGCCGCTGGGTGAAGCACCTCCATGCCGCTCTTGGCCGTGCTGCTTCTCCGTCGCGCGTCTTGCTACCGTCAGCCGCTTCTTCCCTCAAGCCGCCGGATCCGCTCTTCCTTGCCACCGCGCCGCTCCTGCCTCTCCTTCCCCAAGTACGGCACCGCCAGCTTCGGCCTCCTGGAGCTTCCCCGCACTCACCCCACCCTCAACTCCGGCGGCCTCACCCGCCGGCTGTTCCTATCCGACCAGTTTGCGTCCGCAGCAAGAAGGCCGGGGGTCCACGCTGTCGCCGAGTCTCTCTCCCCATCATCTCTGCCACCCATCTCGCCAGCATTGGCGCACTGCATTCTGACCGGGAGGTAACTCCGGTCTGACCAATAGCGATCTGAACGAATGAGAACCAAGGTCAGCTAGCATTTAGATGTTAGTTTAAGTTAGTTATTGGTTAATTAGTTCCTTTCTATGCTGTAATTAGTATTCAGTTAGTCATTAGAATTAATGAGGTCAGTTAGTTAGTGGATGAGACAAAGTGATGGCGTTCCGACATATGTAGTGATCGGCAGCTCAACACACTAACCAAGCGTCCTGTTTATTTCTCAACTGATTTATCTGTGATGTTGCACTTAACTAACAAGACAACTAATATGGTTAACAAGTTAGTACTTTACTCACGTGCCAGATAGATTGATTTCAGTACATGGCAAATAAGCATTTCTACTCACCGTGGTTATTAGCTATTAATGAGGGTAGGACATAACTATTCTTTTTTTTCCAACCCTGTTTTAAACGGCATCCAGCTAATCTAACCAATCCTATGAAATAAACTACGAGATGATGCATGAGTGATCAGCATTGTGATTCAAATGCTTGGTATGCTTATATGGATGCTACATCTAAAGTCATACATATATACATGTGTCAGGTTATCAATCGGAGAAAGAATAGATACTACTTGAATTCCCTGCTAGCTTATGACTATGTTTAACATCTAAAGCTCGTGTAATATAACTAATTAGTTTAATTGGTGCACCATTTAGATGTATGGCTGACTGGTACAACTTGTTTGAATAATTAGCATCACAGATAAACCAATGCTTGTTCACTAATTAATCACCTCATAAAGATATATATATATATATATACCTTCCAGATAGTTACATACGTCGGCTAATAACCTTTGAGCTCAAGACATTAAACGAGCTAATTAGTTCATAATACATGTTGGTGGTGATGAATATAATTGATGCTCTATGCTGGCTACTGGCTAATCACCTAATCAATTTTTGCATACTCCGTAGTTCAAACATGGAACCCGATGCTTAGACAAACCGTAAACTATATGCATTAACTCGTGTCCCTTACATGCGGCCCATTTGTCAGTACATTTAGTCAATTAATTAATCGATAGTTCCTTCCTAGCTAATCAGTCTCCAAACAACTAATTGAGCTTTGTCAGTCCAATGCATCCATGTCAATAGCATCCGTGCATCTTCATCATTTTCAAATTAGCTTCTTAGATTTACTTTTCCCTTTTTTGGAGGTCACTTGCTTCTTACCGGCGTTTCGAGTATTCTGGAGTTCTTGCGCATGCTCACCATACTTCCCCAAGCAACGAGGCAAGCTCCATTGCTTGTTGATTAATCATTACATTGTGTGTTAATCTCTGTTTGGATTAATTAATTAAATTGGTTTGGTGCTTGTGTGGATGGTTGCTTGAATGATTTTGAACGTGATTGAGCAAGTGGAGCTTGTTGCATATTCTTATTGTTATTTCGTGCAATTGTCTATATGAGCTTGTGAGTTGGACGTATGCTTGGATGTGATGATCGCAATCCGTGAAACTAGTATGTTTGGGTTTGTTGTGTGTTATGTTCAACTGTGGCTGAAACGTAATCTTGTTGCCCTATCAAATTGAACTTAATCAAGTGAGATGTGAGAGCCGAGGGTTTTGCACGATGAATACGATTGGTATTTATTGAAGTGTCAGAATGCGACCGGGTGTTTAGAAGTGTGCTTGTCGCTATACCAATCTGAGGTAACTTCATCGTGCACCTCCCTTATCACTGCGTGGACGTTAGCGGAATCGAGGCTGGGGTATGATTGAGGTAAGTCTCGATATCACTTGGAGCTTTGCAACCTCCAAGGGAAATGCACTCGTCATATCCAGGGTGATCGATTACCGGTAACGGTTCGAGAGATTATTTGTTTGAAACTGTTGTGGTGATGGATCACTGATCAAATTAGGGTGTGGGCTGCCCCGAAGGAATTGGAAATGATGATATTCAGATTGTTATACTCGTACCTTGATTCGTGTGAAATCTAGATTGCTAGCTATTATCTAATGTGCTATCGTTACCTCGTACCTTGCTACACTCTATGCTTGGGTGTTACCCCACTATTGTACTTTGGTCTAATGAAATATGAAATGGAAACGGGTATCTTATATTCATTTTACCCCTTGTATGCAACTTGAACCTGATAAGTCAAACAGGGTTAATACCATGTTTTAATTAGTTGATAAGCAATGCCTTGCGAGTACGGTGGTTGTACTCACCTAGGTTTATCCTAGGCAGGTTAATGGAGCATTCGGTGATGACATTTCGCTGCTTCGGTTTACCACTTTCGGCTTCGACTTCCTTGGGAATTTTGTGGGCTGTTTTGAGGTGGTTTCCCCACCATCTCGGTGTTTTTCGTTTATCTTCCGCTACTTTTTTTTTACGTTGTATTTAAGATAAACGACCTCCAGGTCACTATGTATGAGTAATAGGTACTTACCCCAGGTCCGGAAAGTGTGTATTATCCATAACTCTTCTGTAGTAGAGCTTTGTTGTGATATCGAGTTGTTATTGGGGCTGCCCATATGCAATGCGTGTATGATATGGAGTATATGGGTATGCCGTGAAGGGTTAAAGCTGTTCTCCTTTGTACTACGTCGAGCAGGTATCGGTTGAGCGACCCGCTGGCTGAGATGCAGTGCCAGCCAGGCAGGGTGTGGGTGTATCCTACCGGGCTCTCGAGCGACCCACTAGCCCTTGAGCTAGGTTAGGGTGTGGGTAGAATCACCAGGCTCCTCCGACCTTGCTTTGCATAGTGGAATTGAGAACGACTCTAAACCTTCACGTGGATCTTAGAATTGTATGTAGTTTTGGGAAATTTAATCGCTTCCGGCCGGCTTGACCAACGGTGAAGACGTACGACGTTGGTAAGCTTATGGTGTGTTGGTCAGGTGTCGGTCCACTCCGCTTCGGTGTGCACGGCGCAGGTACCGTGCCACCAGGCCAACTGGTTTCTCGATCCTTGGCGATTATCCATTCCCTTAATCATATGTAATTCCCGGGTCCGTGACAGTAGTGCACAATTACAACTAGAGGAACTAATTTAAAAATAATGTTGTAATGCAATGTCCTATTTACCTCGTTAAGATTTTCTTGTTTGCTCGTTGCTTTCCTAATGTTGGTTACTTTTCCTGTTCTTGTTTTTGTTAAGAAATTAGCCGAGTTATTCTCAAAGTAAGAAAATCATGAGTATTCTAGTTTGACCTTAACAGTAATTGTCAAGATGTCGGACGCACAATCTTCTTCAAACTCGTCGTCCTCTACATCGCCGCCGCCTGCTTCTTCGCCTGCCCATTCTTCGTGCAAAAAACTCAAGAAGATCAGGAAACCTAGAAAAATTTCGCAAAGACCCACGCGACACATGGTAATCACTAAAATATCAACGCAAACTGGGGCCCCAAAGAAGCCGGACAAAGTGGCTGCCAAATTCCGATCGTTTTGCGGGATTCTCAGGCGTGAGAAGGTGGACATCAGTATAGATAACTGGAAGCTAGTCATCGTTGAGACACAAAATCAATTGATGGCGGAGATAAAGGAGTGGTTCCAGTTCCCTCCAGAATTTGAAAAAAGCATCGAACGAGCCGCGTTCACGAAAATCTCGAAGGCTTGGAGGAGATTTAAGAGTGAGCTCACAACTAAATTCATAAGGAAGGGACAGAGTCCGTTCAATCAGTACGGCTTCTTGGATCCAGAAGTGTATAGGAGTTTTGTTGAGATGAGGTCCACTCCTGAGTTCGACCATCTCAGTGCAAAGTAGAGAGAATTGTCGGCTAGAAACAAGCACCCGCATCACCTCGGCACAGGGGGATACGAACAGGCGGAGGAGAAATGGGCGCGTGAGGACCAACTAGCAAGGGCGCAGAATGTAACCCTTCCATTTGCAGGCCTGCAAGGGTGGGCCCATTCCTAGTTAAGAGCTCGTGCCAAGTCAGACCCTTCAAGCGGCACCACAAGATTTCCGAATCCCGCAGATGAGGAAGTCGCGCAACACATGGTATAACTCACTCACTTTAGTCCTCATGAACGTAAAGAATAGAATTAGTAAAACTCATAGTACTTGAGTTGGAATTTCTTCTTGCAGGTGGAAATGAGTTCTCAGCCCTCCCAAGGTGATGTGGCTGTGTCATCATGGACACACGACATCCTCACCACCACACTGGGAAACCCCGAGCACCCTAGTCGCACACGAGGCATAGGAAGTGTTGTTCCATGGCGCCAGGGATTCCCCGAGACTGAGGAGGAATACGAGCACAAAAGGAGGGCTAGGAGGAGCCAGACGCAGTCTCAAACAACACAGACAGACCACGCTGCAATGGAGGAGCGTATAAGAGCGGAGGTATCGAGGCAGGTGGATCTTATCAAGGAAGAATTGAGGGCACAGTTTGCCCTGACTGCTGCAGCTGCGAGCCCCGGCAACCATCGAAGTAGCTGCGCATCCGGTGGTCTGGTTGGAGATGAAGGAGGCAGCCAAGGATTACCGGTTGAGCGTATCACGGTAACAACAATAAACCTATTTGTTGTCGCATGTTCAATTATACTATGAACATGTCTTACGAAATCTTCACGCTATTTTCTAGGAACCAACTTGATGCAAGCTCATGGCCAGAGTGATGGGTGACAATCTCTTTGATGCTGTTTTTGGGGTGGTACATCCTTCGAAGCCGGGGAGTATGGTGCATTGTGTGCCCCTTCGCCCTAACTTCGTGAAGGTTATGGTGGACTTTGTTGTTGATGGTTTCAAGCTCCTACCAGTGCCCGTGCCCGTACCTGATGAGATCACCATCCTGCAAGAGTCCGTCGGCACCTTGATCCAATGGCCGAAGAAGGACGTCGTCCTATTGGACCAGCCTTCATCGCAGTTGGCATCACAAGAGTGCGAGAAGAATCCAACCCCCATGGAGCTTGTAGCGGAGACGGTGCATGAGAACATCCCTGACATCGTCGAGTCAGTAGCACTGCCACCAGAGGAGCATGGCATTGTGGCAACAACTCACCAAGAAATGGCAATTGCAAAGCCTTCCGAAGAAAAGGACAGAAAAGGTCAGAAGAGAAGCAGGACCAGCAAGAGCACGAGCATCAAGAGCACAAAGAGTGGGAAGAGCGTCAAGAGTGTCAGTCCACCATCTCCTGAGAAGATGCAGTTGTCGGCGTAGAGACGCCTCTAGCGGTGGTCCGGAGGGACCCCCTTTGGAATTCGGCCCAGGGGAGTATTGAGTTCCTTACGAACCCCGGTGGGGATCGGAGTTTTGCGAGTAAACCCGATGGCTAAGGATGAAATGACGCAAGGATTTACCCAGGTTCAGGCTACCCCGGAAGGCGTAATACCCTACGTCCTGCTTGTTTTTGTGTATATAGGCGTATGCGGCAAGTATGATGAGTTACATAGGTGTGCACTGTTCTTCTTCTAGCTCTAGCCCGGAGGAAGAACGGTGCTTCTTTGATAAGGAGTAAACTTAGAGAGATCTAACCTAAGGAAAATCGAACTAGGAAAAATGAGCCAACCCTTTGCATGGACCAGGCTCTCCCCTTATACACTTGGGGGAATACCACATAGGTCGGCAAAGGAAAACATGAGCTGGACTTGCGCTGTAGATGACGTGGGTGCAACTGGAAGCGCCCACACCTCTATTTAATGCGGACTGCATACTTTCGGCCGGGACGTTGCCTCGCGGTGTGTCGGAACAGGGGCTCTGACACCTTTGCCCTCGGCGGGCCCCGCAGACGGAGACTTGCGGGGTTTCTTCTGACTGGGTTGGTAAGACATCCTCTCACGGGCCCCATAGGTCAGCCTCTCATGCCGCGCAATTGGTTGCGCGGCGGCGTCCCCCATGGGGAAAAAAGGTTGACAGCGACAGGGCGTGCGGGGCGGCGCGCTTGGTCGGTCAAAGAACCTGTCAGCCCGGGCCCACCCCTCAGAGAGAGAGAGAGGGATAGCTAACAGAGCTTATCGCCTGCACCGGTGAGACCCGGCCTGATCGTCATCATGCCCTCACAGGGCTTTGGGTTCCCCGTCAGAATGACGGGCATTAAATGCCTCCGCCAGGGCGGAGGCTTGCTGGAGAAGCTTGGCGCTGGACGACGTGCATGGACGAGGGTCCCACCAGAGGACACATCATCCCCTGGGCACTCGGTCCCGAGCGACCTCCTTTGCTAGGAGGGGCGCCAGCTGTCTTCTACGCGCCCCCGAGCAACCCCGAGCGCTCGGGGAGCACCCGCTGGGGGGCCGCTCGGGGCGCCTTGAAGGGGGAGCCCGAGGGAGAGTGCTCGGGGGGCGGATCCCGAGCGCTCCCCTGGGCCCCACATCTGCCAAGATGCCAAGCGGTCGGGAGGGGGCCCCGAGCGCGCCCTTCGCCTTCTGGGACGCCGAGCGCTCGGGGACGGACCCCGAGTGCTCGCTCAGCGCATGGGCCATGGATTCCCGGAGGCCCACGACTCCTTCTGGTTTGCGGATGCAGCCTCTGGAGGAGACCCCTGATTCCTTAGGATTGGCCGCGGGCTCCGTACGTCGATCCTGGTGGGGCCCAAGGCCCCAGCGATCGGAGCGCCACGCGTCACCCTTTGCGGCATTTGGTTGGCCTCCGCCGGTGGTTAGGGGTACCCTGGGCCCCATTCCGCTGACAGTAGCCCCCGGCCTTATCTCCCAGCAACGGCCCGAAGGGCTGCGACTGGGGATAAGGCCTTTCCTTCTTGGGCCAAGCAAAAGATGCCGGCCCATACTGATGCGCCCTGCGGAGGGGCGCTTTTAACGCGCCGCGCGCGGAGCGGGAGCGACGCCCAATCCGCACGCGCCACCTGGCCGCGGTGCTTCGGGTTGCGCCCGCGCGGGAAAAGCGCGTTGCTCCGGACGGTTGCGTGCCCCGGATTTCGCGCGACTGCAAATTCACTGCCAATGGCAGTAAATTGACAGCCCATCATTGTTTTTTGGAAACCGTCTCGCGGTTCATCTTCTGCGGTTTTCTTTTTGAAAAGAAAACCACTTCTCACTTTTGAACTTTTCGCCTCCTTGCGCAAGCGCTCTGTCTCCCAAAGTACTTGCGCTTTCTTCGTCTTCTTCCTCCCGCCGCCGCCATTTTTGCCTCCCGAAAGCCTTCTCCGCCACCAATTCGCCGCCATAATGACTCGCCGCAAGACCCGGCAGAGCGGCTCCTCGGCCCCGAGCTCGCCTAGCGTGCTCCAGAAGTCCCGCCTCCTCAATGAGGAGGCGATGGACAAGGTCCGGGGCATCGTGGTGCCGGAGGGCCGCCCAAATCCGACGGTGGTGCGGGCGGCGACGTACCCGCCGAACCCACGGGCGAACGAAGCGGTGATCTTCACGAGCTTCCTGGGGGCGGGACTTCTGCCGCCATTCTCGGCGTTCTTCATGGAGGTCCTCAAGGATTATGGGGTCCACCTTCTCCATCTCACCCCCAACTCCGTGGTAGTGCTGGCGATCTTCGCCCACCTCTGCGAGATGTTCGTTGGGGTGATGCCGTCAGTGGCGCTCCTTCGGCATTACTTCGTCCTTCGATCGGTCGGGAGGACGCGGGGCTCCGGCCGAGCGGAGGTCACCGGCAGCGCCAACTTCCAGCTCCGGGGAGGGAAGGAGGCCGATCCTTACATTCCGCAGAAATTGCGGAATAAATGGGACGATTGGCGCCAGCAGTGGTGCTATGTCAATACCGACCCGGCGACGGAACTGCTGATCCCGGAGGCGCCGGCGGAGCACACGAAGGCATGGGAGTACATGGACCTGAGCGACAAGGAGCTGTTTTTGGTGGTGGCGCGCATCACCCAACTTCAGGAGCTGGGGCTGACGGCCACCATGGTCATCGGCGATTTCCTCCGATGCCGGCTGGCGCCACTACGGGAGCGCGCGCGACCGGCGTGGATGTACACCGGCGACGATGACTTCTGCCGGACGGAGGTCGGCGCTGGCAAGAACCTGACCCCTGCCGTGGTGGCGATGTTGCTGAAGGTGCTGCTCGGGGAGCAAGACCCTTTGCAGGCCGAGCTCGCCCGGCCGGACCTGCCACTCTGCGTGCATGCGGACCGGCAGAGTATCCTGGACATGATGCCGGTGTGCGACGCACATGGCTTCGTGTCCGCGTCGAGAGCTGGCCCGCGCGCGCCGGCTGGGGGCATTCGAATCTTCTCAGATGAAGACGAGGTGCAGGCGCGGGCGGCCAGAGCCGCGAGCGCCCCGACGGCAGATGTTGCTGCCGACCCCGCCGACCCGAAGGGCAAGGGGTTAGCCCCGCCACCTCCGTCTCCACCACCGCAGGCGCCGGCGGCGAAGAAGAAAAAGACGCCGAAGCCGACCGTGGTGGGAGATGTCGGGCAGGGAAGCTCTGCCCATGCCGGCCTCAAGTTCGGGCGGTGGCCTTCTGCGCCGCCTCCGCTGCCCCCTCCACCCGCGGGCCCTCAGGCGCCGGGGAATGGAGGCGGCGGCTCGGGGCGAGGAGCCGCTGGGACCGCGCTGACTGTAAGCTCGCCGGCGGTCGGCGCGGACGCCGCCACCGGACAGAAGAGGAAAGACCCGCCGGGGTCCTCCGACCCGGACTCGGTTGTCCCGAAGGGCAAGTGGCGGTAAGAATCAACCTCACCTTTGCCTTGTTTTGCTGAGTATTGTGCTCGGGAATTGATCCCAAGCTTGGCCTTGTTGGCTTTTCAGGGCGAAGAAAACCAAAGTGTCCCCGAGCCCTTCTTCGGTCCCGAGCGCTCTGGTTGCACCGAGCGCGGGTGGGGACGCGAGCGCGGGCGCGGCCCCGAGTACGCAGGCGGCCGTGCGCGAACCTTCGGCCTCGAGCGGGACCTCTGTCCCGAGCGGTTCTGCGGCGCCGAAGTCGAGCGCACCGCCGGCCCCGAGCGCAGCTCCGACCCCGAGCGAGGAGCCAGCCCCGAGAGCCGAGGCGGTCTCGCGGGAAGAAGCTGCCCCGAGCGCGGAAACGGCCGCGCAGGGAGCGGCGCAGGCGCCGCCGGAGGCTGCGCGAGCCGACGCAGAGGCACCGGGCGCCGGTCCGGAGGAAGAGCAGGGGCCAAGTGCTGCCGGGCCCGAGGAACAGGCGGCGGCACTTGGGCAGGAGCAGCGAGCCGCCGCGCCTGTGGAGCAGGTGGCACCATGTGAGCAGGAGCCGAGCGCCGCCAGAGCTGAGGAGCGGGCGGTGGAGCCCGAGCAGGAGCTGAGCGCCGCCGGAGCCGAGGGGCAGACGGCGGGGCCCGAGCAGGAGACGGTTCCCATGGAGGGAGCCGAGAGCGTTCGGCCCGAGAAGGGGGCCGGCGGCTCTATTGTGGTGGAGTATCCCGAGCCTCAGGAGGAGGTGCTCGGGTGCTCCACCTTGACTTTGCTGCCGCGGGTGCAGCGCGCTGCGCGGCGCGACGAAGCATCCCGGGTGATCCCTCCCGACGCGTTCGACGCCGCGCGCGCCGCCATCAACAAATTTCAGGAGGACTTCGCCGCCAAGGAGGTGGCTTTGGCAGACAAGGAGGCCTCGCTGGAGGAGCGGGAGGGCTCGCTCGACGAGAGGGAGGCCTTGCTTGTGGAGGCGGCGGAGTCCTTCTTGGCTCGCTCCCGCATCGCCAAGCGGGAGTACGAGGAGGGCATGGCCAAGGTCGATCGCCTGCGGGAAGCCATGCACGAGCTGAAGAGGGAGCTCATCGAGAAGGAAAACCTCCTTAATGAGCGAACCTCCCGCCTCATTCGGATCGAAGCCAAGGTAACCTCGCGCGAGCAAGGCCTGAAGCAGCGGGAGAAGGACGTCGCTGACGTGGAGGCGCGGCTGGAGAAGCGCATTGCCGACGCCGACCGACGCGACGAACAACTCACCCTTCGCGAAGGTAACATCGAAGACCGGCTGGCTTCGCGCGAGGAAAGTTTGAAAACGCGGACCGCCGAAGTTCAGCAACACGAAGAGCAACTTGCCCTTCGCGAAAAGGAGACTGAAACGAAGGAGGCGGTGCTCGCCAAGCGCGAAGGGGACCTGGAGAAGGCGACCGACAACCTGAACGCCGAAGTCCAGGGCCGCGTCGATGCTGCCCGTGAAGAGCTTGCCAAGGAGATGGCGGGTCTCCGCACCCGTATCCGAGATCTCGAGGGGCGGCTTGAGGACTCGCGCACTTCCGAACGCACCCTCCAAACCAAGATCCAGGAGGTGGAGGAGGCGAGGAAGCGCGAGAGCTCGGAGGCCGCCGCTGCATGGCAAAAGGTGGAGGAGGCCCGCCTCGGGCTGCTTGGCGAACGCGCGGAGCATACGCGCCTGATGAGGGACATCTTCTCTCAGGCTCGGAGGGCCGTTCGAAACGCCGGGCTCGGGGACGTCAACTTGCCGGAAGGGCTCAAAGCCGACACCCCCGGGGGCGTCGCCTTGGGCTTCCAACAGGTCGCGGAGCGGCTTGCTGGACTTGGGGACGCCATGACCCGTCGGCTTGAAGAAGAAGGCCAGGAGCTGGCGCTCGCGGTGGCGGAGCATACCTTGGCGTGCTACCGCAGCCGCGACCCGAGCTTCTCCTTGGAGCCCGCCGCGCAGGGGAACGACGAGGTCGCCGACGACGAAACTCAGAAGGAGATTCGAAAGGTGGCCGACCAGATCGCCCAACGCTTCGTCCGCGAGGTGGATGCCGGCGACGACGACGGCGACCGCTCGGAGTAGCTCCTTCTTCGTTTTATATTTTGTCGTCCTTAGTCCGGGGGATAGAAACCCCTTTGTAAGAACTTGTGCTTTATTGGCAATTTTTTGTAGTGCAAAGAACTGCTGGCCGGAAGGCCTTTTGCTCCTTGCTTTCCTTTCAATGCATTTGTACTGGACTTGGCTCCAGCAGCGTTTTGCTTTTGTCTTTGCGGGTTCTTCGCCCGGACTTGGCTCCGGGAAAGATTCCTCGCAATTTCTGATGCGGACTAGGCTCCGAGCATCTTACTTTTTGCAAAGTTATGCTCAGACTTGGCTCCGAACACTTCGCTTTAGTTGTGATTTCGGGCGTGGACTTGGCCTCCGACGCCTTACTTTCACAACTTTTTTCGTTCGAACTTAGTTCCGAACGGTTTCCAGCTTCGTCTTTGGTGGCGCATCTGGCTCTTGCTCGCGGACAGCCGAGGACGGCGCTCGGGACGGACCCGAGGCCCCCAGCCCCCGAGAGCTAGACGTGCCGCGTCTTGGACTTGTGTGGCGTGTCTGGCTCTTGCTTGCGGACAGCCGAGGATGGCGCTCGGGGCGAACCCGAGGCCCCCAGCCCCCGAGAGTTAGACGCGCCGCTACTTGGAAGGACTCCTGCCCGAGCTCGGGATCAGCCCCCGAGCGCTCCTTTTTAGCGTGAGGCCCCCAGCCCCCGAGCGCTTGGAGGGCTGAGACTAAGGCTCGGGAGGATAGGCCCTCGGGGCCGCAGGGGTCCAGAGGACGAGCTCCGGACTTCGGATTTTTCCTGCAAATTCATCCAAGACTTTGTGCAAAGACGATTATTGAAACCGTTAATTGTTAGCAAACGCTCTACCGACGACTGATAGAGTTGCATAACTTTGTTTCTTTTGATGGCTTTCATTTTTACGCGGCAATATTTCCTCATACCTCCCAAGCATCTCAAGGAGAACCGCCGAGCGCGTGCGCAAGCGTGTACGGTACTTGGGCGGCTCATTTGCCAGGCTGGCGCCCAGGGTTAAGGAACCAGGCAGGGTACCAGGGCTTTTGAGCGGACAACCCGAAGTACTTTCCGCGACTTACGCCGATACCTTCAGGTAAATCCATCATGACCTCAGAAACACTTGGAAATATTGCCGAGCAAAAACTATTTGCGAATATAGTGCTTGGAAGCTTTTAAAAATGGAGATAAGCGATCGGAAGCTTAGCTTAAGGATTAAGCTCCATGATTTATCGGAATCTTGGAACTCGGCCTCGATGATGTGGGCGGTACCCGGAGGTTTCGCCTTTATGAACCTGTTCACTTCATGAGCAATTATATAGCTTGACTAGCAAAAGAGGTGTTTTTTCCACAGGCTCTCTCAAGACTTGCCCGTTTGTGGGCCCCACAAGCTTTCGAGTCTACTTACCGGTCTCGAGCACGAGGAGTGATGCTAGCCGAGTGACCCGACGTTGGGTAGCGCTCGGGGTTGCTGACCGGCAGAGCGCGAGTGGTCAGGGGCTTATTGGCCCTGACTCGGACGTGCTCGGGGTACAGCTAACTGCCCAAACGTCTTACAACCCGCGGACGGTCATTGGGCTAGCTCAAACGCTCGCACTAGGATCGGTGGGGCCTACTTGCTGAGTGGGGGTTCGGGACCTTGACACCCGCCGGAAAAAGAACTCTTTTGATAGCTAGCAACGGAATGTTGATGTTGAAAAGAGAATTCAATACTGCACAGGGTACTCTTATAGAGGGAATTCATCTTTATATTGATCATACTGCTATTCACATAGCTTGGGATACAAGGGAGCCCCCGAGTGTAGGTGCGAGCGCGAGGGATGCTCGGGCGACCTTTGGCCAGACTGGCGCTCGGGGTTGAGGAACCCGACCGAGCGACCAGGGCTTAGGTGGCAAACCCGAAACTTCCCGAGACTCACTTTCGGCACTCGGGGAGCTGACCCTAAAAGAAAAACTTACCCGGGCCATTCACGGGTAGAACTTTCGCAGGAGCTCGATGTTCCACGCGTTGGGGAGCGGCATCCCGTCTTCAGCGGCGAGCCTCACCGAGCCTGGCCGAGTGACTCGGGTCACTCGGTATGGGCCCTCCCACATGGGAGAGAGCTTATTCCTTCCTTCCCGGGTCTGGACGCGCCGAAGAACGAGGTCTCCGACTTCGAGCGATCGAGGCCGGAGGCGGCGCTGATGATACCGCCGGAGGCTTTGCTGATACCGGGCGGCGCGGAGGGCCGCTCGGCATCGGTGCTCTTCAAGGAGGTTGACGTCGTCGAGCCTGCGCTGGTCTTGGTCTCCCTCCGAGTATGCCGCGACCCGAGGGGACCGGAAGGCGAGCTCGGAGGGAAGAACGGCTTCTGCCCCGTACACGAGGAAGAAGGGGGTTTCACCGGTCGCCCTACTGGGGGACGTCCGGATCGACCAAAGGATGGCCGGGAGCTCTTCTATCCAACCGGCGCCGCACTTCTTGAGCCTGTCGAAGGATCTTGTCTTGAGCCCTCGGAGGACTTGAGCATTGGCACGCTCAACTTGCCCGTTGGCCCGAGGGTGCGCGACGGAGGCGAAGCAGACTTCCGTCCCGAGGGCTTGGCAGTACTCGAGGAACGCGTCGCTCGTGAACTGCGTGCCGTTGTCGGTGATGATGCGGTTGGGCACCCCGAAACGGCTCATGATGCCTCGGATGAACTTGATCGCCGAGTGCTTGTTGATCTTGGCGACGGCTTCAGCTTCTGTCCACTTAGTGAACTTGTCGATGGCGACGTAGAGGTACTCGTAGCCCCCGATCGCTCGGGGGAACGGACCTAGAATATCCAGCCCCCAGACTGCGAAGGGCCATGAGAGGGGGATGGTGTGAAGGGCCTGCGCCGGTTGATGGGTCTGCTTGGCGTGGAATTGGCACGCCTCGCAGCGTCGAACCAGCTCGAAGGCGTCCTCGAGCGCTGTTGGCCAGTAAAATCCTTGCCGAAAGGCTTTACCGACCATCGTGCGGGATGATGAATGGCTACCGCACTCGCCCTCGTGGATGTCCACGAGCATGTCGTGACCTTCTTCCCGAGAGATGCATTTCATGAGGATGCCGCTGGTGCCGCGCCTGTAGAGGTCCCCATCCACGAGCGCGTACCTTGCCGACTGCCGCGCTACTCTTTCTGCAGCGGCTTCGTCTTCGGGAAGGATATTTTCTTTCAGGTACGCTCGGATCTCGGAGATCCAAGGGACGACCTGAGGACAGATGGTGAGCACGAGGTGCTCACCCGGCGGCGGCCTGACGGGAGAATCTCCCACTGAAGGCGCCGCCTGGGTAGACTCGCCTGGGCGCGAGGTTCCCCCTTCGTCTCGGTCGGCGGCCTCGACGGACGGCCGAGAGAGCCTTTCTTCAAAGGTCCCAGCCGGGACCGGCTCCCGAGAGGAGGCCAGTCGCGATAAAACGTCGGCGGCATCGTTGAAGCGGCGAGGGATGTGCTGGAGCTCCAGACCATCGAAACGCCATTCCAACCTCCTGACTTCGCTCAGGTATGCTGCCATTTGAGGATCCGAACACTGGTATTCCTTTGATACCTGATTTACGACTAACTGGGAGTCGCCTTTGACGAGCAGACGGCGGATCCCGAGGGATGCGGTGGCGCGCAACCCCGCAAGGAGGCCTTCGTACTCGGCCATGTTGTTGGTGGCGCGGAAGAGCAGCTGTACGGCGTACTGGAGGGTCTCACCGGTCGGAGCGGTGAGAACTACTCCAGCCCCCGCGCCCTTGAGCGTGAGGGAACCGTCGAAGTACAGAGTCCAGTGCTCGGTCCCTCCCCGACCCGGGTCGGAGGGGAGTTGTTCGCCTTCGTCGTCTGGCACCGGCGTCCACTCGGCGACAAAGTCGGCCAGAGCTCTGCTTTTGATTGCGTGGTTGCTGACGAAACGCAGGTTGAACTCCCCGAGCTCGATGGCCCACTCGACAACTCGTCCAGTGGCTTCCCGGTTGCGGAGGATGCGCTCGAGGGGGTAGGCCGTAACAACCAAGACCTCGTGCGCTTGGAAATAGTGCCGAAGCTTCCTCGATGCGACGAGCACCGCATAGAGTAGCTTCTGGGCTTGAGGGTAACGCGTCTTGGCGTCGCGCAGTACTTCACTAACGAAGTACACGGGACGCTGCTGAACACGCACCCGGGATGAAGACTCCCCGGGGCCAGCCCCCGAGCGACTATCTCCGTTCCCGAGCAAGGCGGGTTGCTCGGGGTCGCTCGGGGCTCGGGGCCCTAAGGTACCTTCGGGAGCAGAACCGCTCGGGAGCTCGGACCCGAGCGCTCCCTTTATGTCCCCGAGAGCCTCGCTCGGGAGCTTGGACCCGAGCGCTCCTTCAGGCTGCTCGGGATTACCGCTCGGGAGCTTGGACCCGAGCGCCTTCACTTGGCCGGGGGATGCCGGGAGCTCGGACCCGACCTCCCGCTCGACCACGAGGACTGCACTCACCACCCGGGGCGTCACCGAGAGGTAGAGGAGCAAGGGCTCCTCGGGTCTCGGTGCGACCAAGACCGGAGGTGTGGTGAGATATTTCTTGAGGCCCTCGAGGGCTTGCTCGGCGTCGGGGGTCCACTCGAAGTGGCCCGACTTCTTGAGAAGCTTGAACAAAGGGAGGCCCCGCTCCCCGAGCTTGGAGATGAAGTGCCCCAAGGCGGCCATGTAGCCCGTTAGGCGCTGCACGTCCTTGAGACGAGCCGGCGGGCGCATCTGGTCGATGGCCCGGATCTTCCCGGGGTTGGCTTCTATGCCTCTGCTTGAGACTAAGAAGCCGAGAAGCTTGCCGGATGGAACCCCGAAGACGCACTTCTCGGGGTTCAGTTTCATGCGAGTGCCCCGGAGACTGTCGAAAGTCTCAGCAAGGTCCTCGATGAGCGTTTCCTCGCGCCTTGACTTGACGACGAGATCGTCGATGTAGGCCTCAATGTTGTGACCTAGCTGCGACTGCAAAGTTATACGCATGGCCCGCTGATAGGTCGGGCCAGCGTTTTTTAACCCAAAAGGCATGCGGACATAACAAAAGTTCCCGCAGGGGTTGTGAAGGAAGTTTTTTTCCTCATCCTTTACAGCCATACTAATCTGGTGATACCCAGAGTAGGCATCTAAAAAACAGAGAAGATCACACCCTGCGGTGGAATCAACAATCTGATCGATGCGGGGTAAAGGAAAAGGGTCTTTCGGACAAGCCTTATTGAGGTCGGTGTAGTCCACGCACATCCTCAGCTTGCCGTTGGATTTGGGCACGACAACAGGGTTGGCGAGCCACTCGGGGTGGAGGACTTCTCGGATGAAGCCGGCTGCGAGGAGCCTGGCGACTTCGGCCCGGACGAACTCCTGTCTTTCTGGCGCTTGACGGCGCACCTTCTGCCGGAAGGGCCGAGCGTCGGGACGCACGGCGAGGCGGTGCTCAATCACTTCCCTAGGGACCCCCGGGCATATCGGACGGTTGCCATGCAAACACGTCAGCGTTTGCCCGGAGGAAAGTGACGAGCGCGCCTTCCTATTTGGCGGCCAGATGGCCGCCGATCTTGACGGTCTTGGACGCGTCTTCTCCCAGGGCCACTTCCTTCACAGGGACAGAATCATCGGGGACAACTCTGACCTTGCTCGGGGGCGGACCCGGGGACTTGGGTAGCTCGGGGACGTCACCGGCGGCAGCGACTTTGGAGAAAAGCTGCTCGGCGCAGGCGACGGAGCCCCGGACATCAGCCGGCACCGTGATGGCGCCGCTGGAGCCCGGCATCTTGACTGTCAAGTAAGCGTAATGGCATGCCGTTGTAGGGTAGCTCGAACTCGGAGACATCGAAGATGATGCGCTCGGTTCGGAAATTGTCCTTGGTGCCAAAGGTGACCATCAAGGGCACCTGGCCCAGGGGCGTGGTGTAGCCAGGGAGACGCCGAAGAAGGGAAGCGTCGGCTGCAGCTCCGCCGGGGGAACTTGCATTTTATTGAACACCTCGGGGGACAGGAGATTGAGCCCCGCGCCCCCGTCGATGAGCATGCGGGTTACCTTGATATTGCAGATGGTGGGGGAGACCACGAGCGGGAAGCGGCCCACGCCCGAGATGCTCTCAGGGTGGTCGGAACGGTCGAAGGTGAGCGGGATCTCCGACCACTTGAGGGGTCGCAGGGCGCTGGCGCTCGGGGTTGCCGAGCACACCTCGCGCGCCAACAGCTTGAACTGGCGGCGCGAGGTGGGCGTGAAGGCGCCCCCGTTGATGCACGCGACGGCCTCGGGCTCCTGGAAGCCGAGATCGTCACCCTCCTCCGCTGGGCTCTTCGCCGGCGTCGCGCTGGCGCTCCTCCCTCTGCTTCTTGTTCCTCTCGGCGAGGAACTTCACCGACCTGCACTCGGAGAGGTCGTGCAGGTTGGACTCGTGGATTGGGCACCACACGCCGGGGCCCCTCGGGGGAGCCCAGGGTGGCTTCCTGCCGCCGTCGGCCCCGCCACGTGGCGGCTTGCGAGGCTTGGCCTCCGCCGCCGCGACGGGCTCGGACTTACGCTTCTTGCTCTTCTTGTCCCCCTTGCCAGAGGGACGCGAAGAGTCGGCGCCGACGGCCGCCGATTGGTCGGAGCGCGGGTTGTGACGGGCACGTGCCTCGGCCGCCTTGGCGCATTTGTCCGTGATAGCGAACAACTCGGCCGTGGACTGGACCTCGCGGGTGCCCAGCTTCTCAAGCATCTTTTCATCGCGAACCCCCTGAGTGAAGGCGATGATGACCGCTTGAGGAGATATCCTGGGGATGGTGTTGCGCACTTGACTGAAGCGCTGGATGAATTGGCGCAACGTCTCCCCCTTGCGCTGTTTGACAGCGTGGAGATCACTCTCCATGCCAGGACGCTCGAAAGTGCCCTGGAAGTTTGCCACGAACTGGTGGCAGAGGTCGTCCCAGGAGCGGATGGAGCCGTGAGGGAGGTTCATGAGCCAAGAACGGGCGGAGCCCTTCAAGGCCATAGGGAACCAGTTGGCCATGACCCTCTCGTCTCCATTTGCGGCCTGGACGGCCGTGGTGTAGATCTGCAGAAACTCCTCCGGGTGGAAGGAGCCGTCGTACTTCTGCGGCAACTCCGGCCGAAACTTAGTCGGCCAGGTGACGCGACGCAGATCCGCGGTGAAGGCCTGGCAGCCCGCTCCGTAGAGTGGGGTGGTAGGCTTCGCGCCCGGCTGGGCGACGGCGCGTGCCACGGAGCGTGCACAGTCGGCGATAGGAGCGGAGGAAGATTGGCCTTCCTCGGCCCTGACCTCGCGCTGGCGCTCGATGACGACGCGAGCATCTTCATTTTCCCTCTGCCTGTTAAGGTGATGACGAAGATCCTGAGCGCCCCCCGAGAAGGGGAGGCGACCGACTGGGGTGATTTGCCGCGACGGCCCCGCGTATCATCGCGCGGAGGGCACGGCTGTGCGGCCGCCGAAGGAGTGGCGTGGGAGCTCCCGCGCCCCGAGGGGCCGTAGGAACTCCGGGCCGCAGCCTGGCGGCGGGCGGTGTCGACCAGGGCGGCCACGTCCTGGAGCCAAGGGCCCATTGGGGACGCGCCACCTACTGGGACAGGAGGATGCCGGAGAAGGGCTTGGACCGCCTGGAGCGTGCTTGCTTCCCCGGCATGATCGAAATTCAGCTGGCGGTGAACTGGTGGGACGGCACCGCCGGCAGGCCGATGGGCGCCTCCCGCGCCCTCGTCCGCCAGAGACTCATGCCGAAGCCCGGGGTCGACCGCAGAGGGGCCGCCAGCCTTGTTCGGATTCTTAAGCGGATCGTCGCGCTTCGAGGGGGAAAGCTCCCTGTTGCTCGACATGGATGATGCAGGTTCGAAGAAACCCTAAAACTCCCCCTACCTGGCGCGCCAGCTGTCGGCGTAGAGACGCCTCTAGCGGTGGTCCGGAGGGACCCCCTTTGGAATTCGGCCCAGGGGAGTATTGAGGTCCTTACGAACCCCGGTGGGGATCGGAGTTTTGCGAGTAAACCCGGTGGCTAAGGATGAAATGACGCAAGGATTTACCCAGGTTCAGGCCGCCCCGGAAGGCGTAATACCCTACGTCCTGCTTGTTTTTGTGTATATAGGCGTATGCGGCAAGTATGATGAGTTACAAAGGTGTGCACTGTTCTTCTTCTAGCTCTAGCCCGGAGGAAGAACGGTGCTTCTTTGATAAGGAGTAAACTTAGAGAGATCTAACCTAAGGAAAATCGAACTAGGAAAAATGAGCCAACCCTTTGCATGGACCAGGCTCTCCCCTTATACACTTGGGGGAATACCACATAGGTCGGCAAAGGAAAACATGAGCTGGACTTGCGCTGTAGATGACGTGGGTGCAACTGGAAGCGCCCACACCTCTATTTAATGCGGACTGCATACTTTCGGCCGGGACGTCGCCTCGCGGTGTGTCGGAACAGGGGCTCTGACACCTTTGCCCTCGGCGGGCCCCGCAGACGGAGACTTGCGGGGTTTCTTCTGACTGGGTTGGTAAGACATCCTCTCACGGGCCCCATAGGTCAGCCTCTCATGCCGCGCAATTGGTTGCGCGGCGGCGTCCCCCATGGGGAAAAAAGGTTGACAGCGACAGGGCGTGCGGGGCGGCGCGCTTGGTCGGTCAAAGAACCTGTCAGCCCGGGCCCACCCCTCAGAGAGAGAGAGAGGGATAGCTAACAGAGCTTATCGCCTGCACCGGTGGGACCCGGCCTGATCGTCATCATGCCCTCACAGGGCTTTGGGTTCCCCGTCGGAATGACGGGCATTAAATGCCTCCGCCAGGGCGGAGGCTTGCTGGAGAAGCTTGGCGCTGGACAACGTGCATGGACGAGGGTCCCACCAGAGGACACGTCATCCCCTGGGCACTCGGTCCCGAGCGACCTCCTTTGCTAGGAGGGGCGCCAGCTGTCTTCTACGCGCCCCCGAGCAACCCCGAGCGCTCGGGGAGCACCCGCTGGGGGGCCGCTCGGGGCGCCTTGAAGGGGGAGCCCGAGGGAGAGTGCTCGGGGGGCGGATCCCGAGCGCTCCCCTGGGCCCCACATCTGCCAAGATGCCAAGCGGTCGGGAGGGGGCCCCGAGCGCGCCCTTCGCCTTCTGGGACGCCGAGCGCTCGGGGACGGACCCCGAGTGCTCGCTCAGCGCATGGGCCGTGGATTCCCGGAGGCCCACGACTCCTTCTGGTTTGCGGATGCAGCCTCTGGAGGAGACCCCTGATTCCTTGGGATTGGCCGAGGGCTCCGTACGTCGATCCTGGTGGGGCCCAAGGCCCCAGCGATCGGAGCGCCACGCGTCACCCTTTGCGGCATTTGGTTGGCCTCCGCCGGCGGTTAGGGGTACCCTGGGCCCCATTCCGCCGACAGCAGTTGGCTCTGAAATTCGTTAACGGAGAGCCAATGGTGAACGAGGAAGAGTTGAAATCCTTGTCAACAGCATGTCAGCGATTGCACCAGTGGTACATGGAACAGAGCAACATTCTTCGAGGAGACACTGGAAGCAGGCCACAAAGCTTCAAGGTCAAGTTTCAAGAGGAGCACTTGTGGCACCAAGACCTCGATGGGGTGTTCTATGTGTACTTCGAGGACTTGTTTGATCTACTAAGACTCGACGCCCTCGAGCAATCCCTCTTAAGATGCTGGACATTGTAAGTCTGCTCACTCGGATCATAATTGGAATATCTACATATGTAGATGCTAGTTATAATATCATCCTACAATTTTCTGTAGATACATGTATAACGAGGCCAAGATGCTCAAGGAACTAGTTGGTTTCCTTGACCCATGCAGGGTCACGGACGAAGCCATTAGGGACAACGAAGAATTCGTGCTGCAGTATGTTACAAAGGCGTTGTTGGCTCAGAAGGATAAGGAATACTTCATGTTTGCATACAAATCTGGGTATGTATTCTGCTATTTGGTTATTTTCAAACCAGATCAACATTTTGTAGTACCCATGACAACACATCTATATATGCAGCTTCCATTGGGTTTCGATAGTCCTCGTACCAAGACGTAACAAGGTGATATACCTTGATTCTTCGATAAATCCCACTCGCGACTTCAATCCCATTAGGCAAATACTTGACAAGGCATTCTTGGAATTCTGTGCTCGGGGAGGAAAGGGCAAAGGATCCAAGTTATCACACAGATTTAACTTTTCAGTAATATATATATTATTATATCACATCTCCGCTAAGTACCATTTCAATGTATATAACAATACATTCATTTCTAATTGCAGTGCAGACAACAAGTTAAAGAAACTAACACTTGTGGATTCTACGTTTCCCTCCACATGGAGAAGGTGATGAGTTTCATCACAAGGAAACAAGATATCAAGGTTCGTTATTTTTCAATATATATTCATATATGTATTTGCATGTCAGATAATTTCTCCTCTCCGTCGTTTGCGAAAGATTTGGAAGGTAGAAGATGAGGGAGGCCCACTTGATCATCAAGCATTGCTAGCGCGAATTAGAGGGATTTTTGCATTCTTCATCAACACTCAAGTCCTAAACCCTCAAGGCGATTTCTATGGTGGAGGTGTAGTGGAGTAGCTAGCTTTGTTTCAAAACTTGTGATAATTTCAGAACTTTGTGATTATTTTAGAACTTGTGATTATTTCAAAGCTTGCGATTAATTCAGAACTTGTGATTGTTGGTTGTGAACTGTGATGTGATTATTTGCTTTATTGTGATGTGATTATTGGCTGTCAGTTGCTCTATTCTATGAATCTGTCATTATGTATGTGCATCTGTCAATTTTTCAGAGGGCATGGCCAGCAAAACCTAAGGCTAGCCCAAAATACAGGGAAATCATGCCCTCTGGAGACAGACATCAGAGGCGGGTGGTATAAAGGCCCGACTCTGATGCGAGTCATCACAGCCGGTTGGTATAATGGCCTGACTCTGATGTTAGTCATCACAGCCGGTTGGTATAAGGGCCCGACTCTAGTGACTTAGTCATCACAGCCGGTTGGCATAAGGGACCGACTCTAATGACTTAGTCATCACAGCCGGTTCACCTAAAGGCCCGACTCTGATGACTTAGTCATCACAGCTGGTTGGCATAAGGGACTGACTTTGATGACTTAGCCATCACAGCCGGTTCGCCTAAAGGCCCGACTCTGATGACTTAGTCATCACAGCCGGTTTTTTTGGCAACCGACTGTGAACTTAGGGGTCATCAGAGACCATCCCGCACAGTCGGTTGGGTGAACCGCCTCCAATGGTCATTTTCACCCACCTCTAAAGGCATGTTTTGTAGTAGTGTACGTTTGCTCTATGTTTGCTCTGATCATAAACTTGCTCTGATCATAACACATGTTAATGGATACTCAGAACATGCTTTAAAAGAAACTCTAAAAACTGCATCATTATCAGCTCAGTTCAGTCTGATTCTCATGATTCACTTTATGCTCTGAACTGATGAAATGCAAGTTGTGAGAATATACTACTCATGGTCAAAATTTAGATCTGTGCATTTGCATTCCAAAAGCAAATCTCTTATGCACAGCTTCAGGGGGAGTATATTCTAACGACATGCACATGTATTACTCATTCATATCTATTATTGATATTGTTGAATGGGTTGCCACTAACCACCAAAAAGGGGGAGATTGAAAGAGCATCTAGGCCCCTAAATTGGTTTTGATGGTTAATGGCAACCCAAACTGGAATCTAATGTTTACATTAGTGTAAGCAGGATAAGTAGGTTCCATGAAGAGGAGTCATCCAGGAAAGGATGACCACTCAAAATATACAAAGGTGGTTTCCAGGACAAAGAGATGGCTGTGCTAGGCAGTTGTGCCACAGCTGTGAAAAAGCCGGTGCTGTGCAAGGAGTTGCAAGCAAGGTGATGGAGGCTTGATTCATCAAGGGCCGTGACTACAGTTGGTGGAAGCTGAAGCCTAGGTTTGCTAGTTTTCTTAAGTCCTTAGGAAACACCTGTACTATTAAGAAGGATGAAGTAGCATTGATTCTTTGGAGTTTCTTATGCTCAAAGTGCTCAGAGTGTTGGATAGTGGCACTGATGCCTTGAGGTCAGTGGCCCTGTAACAATAGTTTTGCACAAGTGTGAAACTAGATTGTGCTAGCACACTGTTGTGCTAGCATCCTAAAACCCCAGAGCCAAAGTTACCTGTGTGGCACCGCTGTGTCACAGGTGAACTACCGCTCTATGACTCAGTACATCTGTGTGTCAGGGGAGAGCTTGTAAATGCTAAGGGAATTGCACTGCAATAGTCTGTCTGCTGAGTCAGAAGATTGTTGGAGGTTCTCTCCTTATTAGGCTTAAGAGTTAGTGTGCTGAGGGCATGTAGTGTGCCAAGACTGGGCTGAGTAGTGAGGCTACGTCAGTTAGGTTTTCACCTGTGTCAGCCTCCAGTGACATAGGTGTCGGTCTGTCTGAGCCGGTTACCATTGTGCGGAGTGATTGGCTGTGTCACCGGTGCCTGTCACCGGTGACCCATTTAATCCTACGTGGCATGAGAGTAACGGTCAGGTGCCTGTGGACTCTATATATAGAGGACCAGGGGAGGTCTCTGACCTCAACCTTTGCATAACCTTTGCCAATCCATTTCGACCGTTGCAAACCTCTTTCTCCTGAACAGAAGCAAATCATCCAAGCCTTAGTTCAAATGTGAGATAGAGCTTTGAGCACTGAGAGCACTGGTACCTCTAAGAGTCTTTGTTGCAGATTCTTTCTTGGAGTGTCTACTCCTAGCTAGGCGTAGGAGTTGCTGCAACCACCCAAGCTTGTGTGGGCTGGTGCAGTAGTTTGTGAAGGTGATTGAAGTCTACCTGCTGCAAGGCGAAAGGACTTTCACAAGCAAGTGAAAGAGACCTGAAAGCTCAGGTACTCGGAGAACAAGCACAATTTAGTGCTGGCAAGCTCCTCGGAGTAGCCTCTCCAATGGAGACGTACCATATCTGAAAAGAGAATGGAAACTTTGGTGAAAAACTCCCTGTCTCCCTGAGTACTTTACCTTCAGCACTTACTTGCCTATGTGATTTGCATGCTAGTGTGATTTGCTGTTATTCTCAATCTAGCTGCAATCCTTTCTCTTTGCCTGTGTTAGCATAGCTGTGTCACAGTTGCTGCGTCTCTTATCTGTTATCTGTGCCAGTTACCTATTACACAGCCATCTATCTAGCACATCTATTTAGGGCTTTCTATTTACCTGTGTTAGCCACCTGTGTGACAGCTGCTTGTTAATTTACATATCGTACAGTGCCAGTGTAGCTCACCTGTCACACAGCTAGCTCAACCTATTGATCTCTTAAGCCTTAATTTAGACAAAGAGAAGAAATTGTTTAAAATTTGTTTAGCCTCCTATTCACACCCCTCTAGTCGGCACCTACGATCCTTTCACCTCTATCGCCGTGGATTTCGACCAGGGCGCCATCGAGTTGGCCGAAGAGACTCTGTCACCAAGTGTTGCCCACACTAGCACGTCTTCTTCCTCTTCAAGTGGATCTGCTTCCCAGATGGCAGTGGGCATCCGGCGGTGGCAAAACGGATCTAGGGCCTTTTCTGATCCCCAACCTAGATTTGGCCTACAGAGATGCGGGATCGAATACGCGACGGAGTGGCGAGGTGAACTCTGTGCCGTGGCAAGGCGGTGCAAGCGCGGCTATGGATTGGACTCAATGCGCAGCAGCGTTCTCGATTTAGTGGGGCGCGGAGAAGACGAAGTGACTGTTGGGCACAGAGGAGGCAAAGTGTGAAATGAAGCAACTAAATGACCCGCGCGATTCCCTCCGGGCTTATGAAGCAAGGACAGCCTGGTGGCGCAGTTTTCCCACCTTCTCAGGCGCAGCATTGCCATTTCCACAGTGCGACTCTTCTGCTTCCACAAGCACAACCTTTCCACTTCCGTAATAGCGTAAAGTTTCTATTTTCGGATTTCACGTGATCAGGGTTTCAACGGTTAGCCTTTCGGGGATAACAGCCGTTTGAATACACCCCACGTAAAAGAGCGACTGTAACGTATCTTTAACGGGTCACTAGTCAGTTGCCGAATAACTCGGAACTGAGCGTTATAGTTTTGACGGGTTTCGGTGGTTGGCCCCCAGGGGAACGCAATCACTTGAATACACCTGAGTGAAGGGTAGTTGTGGTGCGCCTTCAGCAGGCCACTAGTCGGACACCGAGCAACTTGGAGCCACTGGTTTCTCCACCCGGACATTCTAGAGACTTTACCCTGGAATCTCCGGGATCTAGAATTTCCGGATTCAGTGGAACGTCCGGGCCTTAGGCTTCGCCACTCGGGACCGAAGCGCTACAGCTTGTGTTCTGGTTCTGACGCGAATTTTGAGGGCATTCCCCTAGAGGGACACTAGCTGGATCCGAACCACTCGGGAAACCAGATGCCACTCGGGAATTCAGTCGGGATTCATGGTATGTGTGAGGGACCCGGTATTTTAACTCGATTCAAGGAATTCACAACAAGTGAAGACGGTGACCATAGCCGCTACCGGCGACGGACTATGGCCCACCCCCGCCCCGTGCGAGATGCATACGACACAATGCGTATGACTCACCACGGCCTGATTGAGGGATCACGATTCCAAAAACACGCCACAACGCGTATGACTCACTTTGGCAATGGACCGTACATTCACTTTGCACTTCACTTGAATCGAGAGAAAATAGCAAGTACCTCCATATGCATCCTACCACGCTCCCCATTTCAACATACACGCATAATAGACGGGAGATGGGTGCATATGTTGGACAGCAAGAATATCATCACACGAACCACTACGATATGATAATAATACTAGCTGTCCACATGGTGAACTATATGAATACTTCATTCGGTGATAACCGGGAACATACTCAAATCTGAAAGGATTATACAACAGCGGAATAAATAACCAAAAATCCACAGCGGTGCATCAACCGCTGCCCAAAAGCCAAAAGACATCCCATGAGTCGATCGCCGACCAAAGAAACCAAGCAACTAGGCATCGTCGAAGTAATCTGCGACCACTGGCTCACCTGCAAAGTCTAGGAATATTCTAGGTGAGTACAAAGTACTCGCAAGACTTATTCGTGCTTGATTAAATGCCCTACACATGTATATACTATAGCAGCAATTAAACATGATGCATCTCAGGCTAATAAGATACGTAAATATGAGACATAGCATTGTCAGTATAAGGAAAAGCATGGAAGTTAACTAGCAGTCCAGATTTCCTGCACATCAATACACGAACATAATAGCACTCATGTTGTCATTTCCAAGTCAAATGGGACAGCCCACACCTCGATTTAACATTGAACCATCAAAACAACATTTTAATCAATCTCTCAGATCGTTACCGGTGATACGTCTGCCATGGGAATGACGAGTGCTCTTCACTCCGAGGTTGGAAGGCTCCAAGCGACCGAGACTTGCCATCAGATAAACCCATAGTGGTGATCCTGGTGACGTCCATGTGGTGATAAGGGAGTGAAACGATGAAGTCACCTCAAGTTGGTGTGGCGACAAAAACACTTCAAAACACCGGGGGTCGCCCCATCACTTCAATTAACACCCACTTTATTCATCGTGCACACCCTCGGCTCTCACATCTCACTTTAGCAAGTTCAAATTGATAGAACAACAAGATTGGTCCTCAGACATGTCTGAACATACACACGACACATCCTAAACATGCTAGTTCATCAAATTCCAGTCATACTATTCAAGCAAGCAATTTCTCACGCAAGCACAAATAGGTAGAACATATAAATAGCAATTAAAGTATGCAACAAGCTCTGCTTGCCTTGGTCACAAAGGTCCTGGTCGGGTGTTGAATCGAGAGCCTGGTGGTCCCCTTCTTCGAGCTCTATTGTAAACAACACGCAGTACCGGTAATGAAACGATAAAAGGAAACAATAAGGTCTAGCATGAATGCATGATGAACATTGCTAGGTATGCATTTTTAATGTGACTTACGAATGTTAGGAACCCACTGCGACCAAAATTTCTGAAGTTGAAGTTGTAGAAATTAAGTTAGTGCCCTAACCATGCATGCATGTCAATTTATGTTCGATTGCAAGTTAGGGTTAAAATTACTACTCACAGTAGATGGTCTTGCCCTAGAATGTTTGTATTATGAAAGTACTCTGAGCTATGAATCTAACACAACTGGAATCATTCAATTTGGAGCTATAATCATCAAGTTACGAATTATCGAAAAGTAATACGCGGGAGGAGGTGAACTAATACCTAATCAATTTGACTAGAATTTACATTTTAAATTTTGAAATTGTGTCTGAACCAAGTTGTAGAAAATTTCATAAGGTTTCCAAAAATATAAATTTTGCTAAGTTTGGAGCTACGAGTCAAAAGTTATCGCGTTTTCAATTTCTCATTTGCATAAAACCCTAGAATTTCTTTTTCTGCGAAATTTAAATTTGCTACGCACACCCGAGAAACTACCCCAGCCTAACCCTAACTCTCGGCCCACTGGCAAATGGGGCCCGTGTGGCAGGGTTGACTGGGCTCGGGCAGCCAACCAGGAGCGCCCACGTAGGCCCCCTCCCTCTCACTCTCTCTGCTGAGGTGGCCACGAGCTCTGGAGGTGGCGCTCCTCACTTGGACTTCGCCGGAGAAGACCCGAGTGGCGTGCGGGGACGCGGCGGACACGAGGAGAGGTGGCGGAGCATCGGCAGCTTACCCCGATGGTGACACGTGGACGCAGGGGAGCGGAGGAGGGTAGGGCGGAGCTCGCGACGGTGACCGGCGGCCGGGAGCTTCGGTTGCCGACAGGGAGGTTGCTCTGGGCGTGGATCTGCAAAGGAGAGGAGATGAGGAGGCTAGGGAGGAGGAGATTGAGCTCGGGGGCTAGAAGATGGGACCGGTGGAGGACCGAGGCGGTCGCTGGAGCTCGTCGGAATGGTGGCCGGAGATGGAGAAGAACGTGGCGGCGGCGGGGTCTGCTTCGGCAACGGGAGGAGAGGGGAGGGGCTAGGGTTTTGAATAGGGAACGAGAGGAGGAGCGGCCGGTCGGGACGGCATTTAAGGGGGCAGCGGTCGGAACACCACGGTGGCAGCGCTGCCCACCTCGGCCAACCGGCGGTGGCGGCATGGAGGCCGAGCCCTGACAGGCGGGCCCCATTGGCCAGGAGGAGGGAGGAGGCGCAAAGGGGCCGGGGCGTCTCCCTAGAAGCGAAGGCGGAAAATGGCAAGGGGAGAGGCGGGCTCCTGGGGTTGGCGGGCTGGGTCGGATGCGGCCCAAGAGGCCTCGGCCCACCCGAACCTTTTCTTTTTCTTTTAGTTTTTCTTTTTCTTCTTTTTCTAACAACGGAGCCTCCTTTTAATTGATTTGAGCACACAAATCTGCTCCGAATGATTTAAATTTTTTACACAAAATTCAAGGTGACATGTAGAGTCTTCTATAAATTTTTGAGGTCATTTGGAAATAGTTTGACCTGATTTTGAATTCAAATTCAATTTTGACCTAAAAAGGGGTTTGAACTGTAGCTACGTCTCAAAATACTCCAAAAATTTATATGTAGCTAGATTACCCATATTCATGGTTGTTTATAAATTTTTATAACTTTCCATCCACAGAAATATTGCCTAATCATTGAATTACAATTCCGCCCTTTTTCAATTTGATTTCTAACCCCTAAATTGAGTTAGCAATACATGATATTCGTGGATGAGTTTGGAGGAAGGATAATGGTGGGTTGGTCCAGCTAGGAAGCACTAACCTTACCCACCTACTATTGCTAAAGTTGATGTTTTCTAAATCAAATAAGTTGATTGGTGTTTGCTAGAATTTAGGTACAAAAGATGAGATATGTACGTATTCTATAAAACTTAAGTTATACACATTTAAGTTTATGCAACCGTTGGTGTGGGGATGATGACATGAATGCTGGATGAATTCATGACCTAATTCGCAAAAATAGAAATGGGTATTACAGTATGTCCCCCTTGCTGGGCTATTAGCTGATCTCCCTCCACTGGAAATGACTGGATACCACCAGAACTTACCCATTATTAGCTCACTTGCCATGATATTCCTGTCCTAGGGTGAATATTACTCGGCTTATTATTTCTACTCTACAGGAGTTCTATGAGTCCCTCACAATCTCACTATAAGCGACAAGGAGGCGTGCTCAAGCGGATGCCACTCGAAAAACGGGAAGAAGGCAAAGGCACTCGGCTTGGGTGTTACCATGACAAACTGCAGCCAGATCGTGAAGGACTCAGGGGCTACTGACGATGGCATAGCACCCGGGTATCGTCAAGGAGGACAAAACCGGCCCTCTGGACATAGGGTGGGCCGGGCCGACTACTTGGAGTCCGACTTCTACACGGGGATGCCTCATCGACTTGGAGTACAAGACAGGGATAAGTACCAGTTTGGCAACCCCAGATTCAGTTGTAACTAAATAGGAAATCAATCTATAACGCTACCCCGGCCGCCTATATAAGGCTCGGTAGGTGTCTTCCGATCGGTAGAGATCCACACGAAGCAACATACGTTCTCGTATTTTCATATCCACATAGCACTAGCAACCTAGAGATCTATTCTCGAGGTCTTGCGACACTCGGGATACAAGCAATACCAACCACCAAACATAGGACGTAGGGTATTACCTCTTCTTGAGGACCTAAACCTGCCTAAACTTTGTCTCCCGTGTGCACCCATCTAGATCTGTTGTGCTCACGCTGCCTTATATTCAATATTGCCGGATCTAAAAACTGACACCAAGATTAACACAAGTACTAATTCTGATGGCTTAAAGATTTTTTTTTGTAAGGAGCTATGAAACTCGGAGGGTTTCCTTTGCATGGCACACAAAAACTAAATTTCTAGTCTTACAAAGGTTACTATTTATAAGTCATATTACGATGTTATATCCTCAGAACGCAACAGACTCAGGTTAAAATTTTATCATATGACAAAGTCAAGTTTCCCACAAATCAAATGTAAAAGCAAAGACTAGCATTATGACATGCCGGGATAATCTAATACTACTAAGTCGAAGTTGCTAACATGTGATCAAGATTCTTATGAGGATACTACCCAGAGCAACTATTCATCATTTTCTTGAAGGGCAAGGTGGCATGTTAGATACAAACTAGTGATACTGGATTTATTCAATTGAAAAGGACACTGCTCTAGATAGAAGACATCAATTTATTTATTTTATATATATATATATCACTACAGCTATCAAATTCTTGTTTCTAGAAATTAGAAGCAAAGACTGCAATGACGAGGTTCAATTGGTAGGGTAGAACAAATTTGGTAGTAACTTGGTAGGACAGGGAGCAAAAAAATCAACTAGGAGGCATGCGGACACAAAATGATTGGACAAAAAAGGAGCATTTAGAGGAGAGATTGGGGACTTATAGATGTTCCCTCCCCAATGCTCAGATCTTGTGCTCCGTTGCGAGGTGAAGCGGGAGGTAGGGTGCCCTCCTGCATGGTGTTTAGTTGTATTTGGGGTTCTCATCACCACAGTAGTGTTCCCAATACTCCTCGTAGGTACCGGTAGATTCTGGAACTCCACCAAGGCGCTGGCCGATCATGTTGAGCTGGCTATCTATTTCCAGACCCAGCACATATGCTTATCGTTCTTGGCTTTGCATCTTGGTTGTCCTGAGGTCGATCTGCTCTATTCCCTATTGCAATGAGGTGACATCTCCATATGTTATGGGCCTGTTTGGGTTGGAAGGAGACGCACCTCCCCCATACATGTCATAGTTATATTGATCGTCAAAGATGGGTTGAGGGTCATGATGGACTTATTCATTGTACTCAGGCTCGTAGTTGGTATGGTGACCCGAACTATGGTCACTTCTGTCCTCAAGGCTCATGTCACGTCTCTGGTAGGCGGTGGAGGTCTGGCCGCATCTTGGAATCTTGTCGACATGCTCTTTCTTTCCTGCGACGTCTTTATGATCATGACCTCCGGATTTTCAGTTGTGTGAGAATGGCTACTTCAGCTTGATGGTGATGCTGCTGGCAAGGGAGTCCTGCTATCGAGAATCCTTCTAAAGAGGCAAGCCATACTTGTAAAGTTAGTTGACAGAAAGCAACACAATAGTGCACGAAAGTAGTAAATTTTTCTTCTCTATTTCTCTAACTCAACACTAGGCTCAAAATTCCAAGCAAAGAAGGCAAGAAACTAGAGAGGGGAAGTGGTGAAGGTGTGAGAAGATGAGAGAGTGCTGCCCTCCTTTTATAGGGAGGGATGGCCAACCAAAGGTAGTGAGCCGGCCGGCCATGGTGGCAGCACAAAATTCAGCAACCACTTACCCCAATAGTGCACCTCTACTCCTCTAATTTTTTGCCAAGCATTTGCATTTTTAGGTTTGGTGAAATAGCTACCTAGGTGCATATAGGGAACACTAGGGTGAGTCATTCACTAGGCAAATTTTGTGTATGGAGAAGAGTAACAGGAAGCTGTCCCTATGATGGATTGGAATCACTAGGAAGAGAAAGGAAAAAGAAAGAAAGGAAATGCTAGGGTTGGCCGGCCTAGGGTGGTCGACCAGCCCTCTCCTGGAGTTTTTTCTGGGTTTTTTGCAAGGTTTACGAAAAGAAAGGAAAAGCCTGGAAAAATTTTAGGGGTAAAGAGGGCTATTGAACCTTGTCTTGAGAACGATTTGTGAAACTAGGGAAATGAAGATAAAAGAGAGAGAGAACCAGCAAAAACCGAGGTTTTGGAAAACACCTGACAAAGAAAGCGGTATCATGAAACATTCGTTGTTCATTGTGAAAAAAAGACTTTTTGTCCAAATTTTTATCTCTTTTATTTTTACTCATGATATTTGTCAGGACCTAGCATTTAAGATGTAAAACCTTAATTATAATCATTACACAAGTCAAGACATCAACCCTGACTTCAGTCATTGAGAGATAAATATCTTGAGAGAAGTAGAGTAATATAGCCTTGAAGAGCCTGGGACATCAACCCCGACCTCGAGCTAGCAAACAAGGGCATCAGCTTGAGTAGAGTCATATTACCTCCACACTTTTACCTAACTGAACTAGACATCAACACTGAATTTGTCCCGATAAACTAATGCACAGTTGTAGTACGGTGATATAGTCATCAATCTTTCAGTTAGAGAGCCATTCACATCAATGATTACATCCAATAGTTTCATAATGAATTCTAAACCCCTGCATACTTCATGCCCTTTATACTCAAACATGCAAAGCACATGAAGCATGCTGGAAACAACAAGTATCAAATGAAGCTCTATAGCACCTAAGAGTAAACATCAATAATAAATGGCTCTTACAATGAGCAAGTTTAACAACTGGATGCACACATGGTCGAATGACCAAGTACGAACATAGTAGAACTAAAATGGCAACTTAGACAATTGCAAGTTTAAGAAATGCCACATGATGGCTTTAGAATAACATAAGAGTGATACCATCACCTTCTCGGGTCGCTATCTGGGATCCCCTAAGTCGAGGCGTTGTCGTACTTGATTCTTCTTACAGAAGTCAACTGAGTGGACATTCCAGTCATAATAGCAATAAGATGAGTACAAAAATTGTATTCCATAAGACTTACAGGGAATGTGATAATAGATGCACAAGGTACCAAAAAGAGGATATCAGTGGACTATTTTTCGTAAAGTCAATTTCTACTTTTCGTTACTCTAGATAGATGTAAACCGACTACTAGAACCTTTTATCAAAGGATAATCAAGTGTTCTTCAAAAGCTAGTCCAAAACTTCTGTCACAGTCAACCAAAGACCAAACAACTCTTCCTCAACCACATAGGAGGAAGTAGCCACTAGCTCCTCTAAACTAAATTTGGCATTTTTAGAGTAACCTTGAAGTTTTCTAATCGACGCAGAGAATTATCAAGACTTCCATAACCGTGTACATGGCGATTCGAATAGTTCTAACCCTACAGGGGTGTACATCTTTACCTACACGTATCGATCGACTTCTAATGCTAGTACATTAGCACACTTCACGAGGTGTGCCAGTAGAGGGTGGTCAAACGCAACCATTACAATGCTTTCGACTTAGCTATGAGCCACCCTTATAGGCCATTACATGTGCACCAGTTCGGCCATTAACTTCGACATGGTCCCATAAGTTGTGAATCGAGGTACAACCCTAGTTTCCTCAAGACTGTGTATACCCCATCCTTATATTGAGATACCATACAATGTCACATTATTTTTCATCCACATGGCAAATGGAGACGTACATCCGAAACCAGCCTTGCGAGAAGACGAGACAACCTACCATGTTCCAAACCATGGCCTCTCGTCTAAGCCCAATAATTATTAGTCAAGTTCTTTAATCACTTTCTAGTATTTCTCTAAACAATACCACACTTAACCCATCCATGAGGTGTGAATTCATCGGACCATCCAAAGAATAAAGACTTACAAGTCCAAACAGGGCTAAGCATGTGATATTGAGATAATTTGTCACTAAGGACTCGACTACTCTCAATCATGCCAGGTTGGAGGTATTATCATGGTTGTTTAGGTTACATGGGGGTTCCATGCAAAACATAGGAAGTTAACTAACTATCGAGAAAGTACCAGTTGAATACATGCAATAATCAAGTTGAACATAAATAGTAACTTTGTAAATAATAGGCATTATCAACAAGGTCAAAGGAGGCCTGCTTGCCTTGCTGGGAATAATTTAGGATCTTTGCAAGATGTTGCTCATAGCTCACATCAACTCCAGTGTCTACATAGAAGAAGCAGAAACATCGAGAAAGCAATATAATAATTAAGGACTGAACCTCAGCACAATGATGATATGAAATACATGGTTTCGAAGAATCTGCAGCGATAAAGAAACAACTAGTTTCACTTGTTTAATAAATTTTATTTTATGTATAGTGTAAACATGCATGGAACTAGTATGAACAAATAGTAAGCATTTTTCTGAAAATTTTGGTATAGTATTATATTATTTCAATTTAATATGAATTTGTTATGATTTTTCAAAGCTTTTAATGCTTTTGAATATGTTTTTTTGTAATTCTAGAAATTCAATTTCTTTTTAAATATACGGAGGAAACATTTTTGTACTAACTGTTGTATTATCTCTATCAATGATAGGTGGAGGTAGGATCAACAAAGTTGACCCAGTTATTGCTGACTAGTCGAACCGGCCATTGGGCCCACATGTCATTGACTAATTCACATACCGGATTAACTTAGTATGTATTTAACTTTAATTAACAAGGTGGGTTCCACCAGTCAATGGCTGTTCATCCTAACGGCATGGCTAAAAACCTAACAGCCGGGGCCTACATGTCATGGGCACAACTAGGGCCATGTGAGTTTGAAGGTCCATTGGTCCGACTTGTTGGGCCAAACTAGCCCAGTCTAGGGCTCAGGCCAAATGGGCCTAGCCGATATGGCTTCTCCTCCATCGGCCCATCCAGCAGCCTGGCCTTCTGATGAGGACATCTCCCACACTATCATCCAAGGACCAATCACCCGTTCCCGTGCCCGACGACTTAATCATGAGGTGTGTTCGTTTCTTCCTATCCATAATTATGTGGCTAAGGATGGGATGCTACTTAATGGTGATATTTTGATTCTTAGGAACATGGGAGAAGCACCACTGGACCAGCCACAAGAGGATGAGGCGCCACCCCAAGTCAAGTCGGACTCCACTTCAACTTCGAATTCGGTTCGGTTTTCAGCAGACAGCACCTACATAAATGGGGCATAACTTTCTCATACGGAGTCCGATTGAAGAGTTCTTGTATGCGTTGGAAAGCTAACAACGACATCTTTCCAATGGATCTGATGCCACATTATGAATAATTACGGAGACATTGAAATTGTCAGAACAAGTCGTCAGGTGCTGCGACACCGTTTTGGGCCACTTCGGGCCTTGTTTTCGTTTTGGGTTTTAAGCCCAGGTTTAGGGTGAAACTCTTAGAAACCCTAGGTATAAATACTTGGTAGCCATCATTGTTTAGGGTGGGTTTTGCTTAGAATTATTCTGTCATCGCAGTCTCGCTGATTTCATCAGTTTGTAGAACCCCACTTCGAGTAATCAACAATCATCTCATTTGTGAGATTGCTTCTACTGTGTTCTTGCTTGTGTTCTCGATTCGCATGCAGGGATAAGCCTTCTTGGCGAGGTCAACCGCGTGTGCGCGTGGTTGATAACCAACGGAGCCGTGGTGTAGCGAACGCAGGGTTCGGATCAGTTCTGATTGGAAGCCGGGTCGTCAACGTCGAGTTCTCCACAATCGTGATTATCCCTTCCTGACGGAAGATCGGGCACCCCCGTGCGCATCAAGTGGTATCAGAGCTTCGGTTGCCCATCAGGTATCATTGTATCCAATTAGTTTTGCTATCGTCTGTCACGGACCCAGAATCGACATATGGTTAGGGGAAAGCGAAGTCGCCACGGACCGAAGGACTCGTCCGCTCAGTGGCACAGTACCTGCGCCGTACGCACCAAGACCGAACGATCCGACACCCGCCACATGCGAGCCGGCCGGAAGCGACCAATCTTCCCCAAACCACATATTGATTCCAGATGCCGGTGAAGGGGTAATACCGCGGGATAAGCCTGCGCTCCGCGATAGTCATAGGAGGACTAGAGCTCGGGACATGCATCCCCTCAACCTAACCTAGCCTCGAGGTGCAACTCTGGGAGGATCCAGCTCTGCTCTGCCGTCAGCGCGAGGCGTGACAGTCATGGGAGGCTTAGCGAGTACGGGACGAATCCCCTGGACCGACTTCACCAAGGACACACAGGGCTAGTGGTTCGCTCACCTCTGCCATCACGAAACGCAATCCTAGCACGCAGTAATACCGCTGCACAGTTGCCCATATACTTCATCACATCCACGCATTGTACATGGACAACCGCAAGTAACAACTCGGATATTACAGCACAAACTCTACATTACGATATTACTAATAACTGTCCACGTCGGGACGACATATTACAATAGTCTGTTATATCCAAACGCATATCCGAGTACGGAGAAGTTAACAACAGCGGAAACAAAATAAATGAGACCCACAGCGGCATAGTGACCGCTGACCGAAATCCACATCTATCCCATGCATCGAACACTACCGAAGGAACACTATTTCAGGCGGTGTTCAAAATAGTCTTCAACCACCGGCTCACCTGCAAGCTCTAGGAATAACCTAGGTGAGTACAAAAGTACTCGCAAGACTTAATCGTGCTTGATTAAATGTCCTACACATACTAGGGTAACAACAAGTAAACATGATGCTTCTCAGAGGAACAATATACAAAATTAATAACATGGCATTAACAGGGAAAATAACGACGAGGTAAATAACAAATTAATTCGGAAAGCAAGCATGTCATAAAAATCAGCACATGATCCCAATCATCCAATCCAATCTAATGGGGCAACCCATGTATCCCATCCAATCGACTTAGTTAACAAATTCCAATCCAAAGGGGAGCCCCTGTACCAATCCCAGTTGAACCATCACGGACACATTATCAAATCCAAATTAATCCATCTCAGACACCTGATGATTTAATCTCTCGGATCGCTACCGACAACCCAACCCCTGCCGATATAATGAGTGCATAACCGCAAGGAGGTAATGATCCTCCAAGGGGCGTGGAGGCTTATGTCATCTATACCTCAGTGTTGGTTCTCGCTAACGATCCCGCGTTATAAGGGATGGTGACACTCTGGAAATAGGGTTGGTATGGCGACAAAAACCTTCATACACCTGGGTCGCCGTCATGCATCAATTCACACCAACCGTACCCATTGTGCACGCCCTCGGCTCTCCCAACTCACTTAGCAATTTAGTTGAAGAGCTATAAGATGTTCTCGACGTAAGACACATCCTACACATGCTAGTGTACGCACCTTGCAACGATTCAACGATAACAATCATACACATAGCACATATAACAGGGCATACACGAGAGTACGAAAGGTAGAGATGCAACAAGCTCTGCTTGCCTTGATCTGGTTGCCACTGAGCTTGCGGGGAGTCGTAAGTCGGGTGGTGTTCTCCTTCGGGCTCTGAAGCGAGCGGTACCGGAAAAGGATAAATAAGGAATACTTAACAACCAGCATGTATGCATGTATGAACGATGCGAACTACATGTGCCTAAGGTATATTGTGGTTGCCGATGGATTATTACTACGTGCATAATTTTAGGTTAGCTCATCGGAGACCTGGGTGTGGTAGCTAGAATGCATGCATGACAGGTTAAGGTACTCCGATGAGTTTAGAGTTGTGTCGGTAATAGCAAGGCATGGTATTAAAGCTAACGGGGTCGGTAGGGTGAAGGTAAGCCGAAACAGGAGTTCAGCTCAATGGTAAACTTCTGAGTCGGAGCGACGATCTGTTATATTAGGGTTTTGTGCTGACATGGAATGGTAGGAACTAACAAATGCTTTGGTGGGTGATTATGTTTTAATGTTATATATATATCGCGAAAGCATGCGGGGACACAAGTTTAAAGCTACTAACACTATATGTTCGAGGTTACAGACATTAGGTTAGGGTTTGCGCCAAATCTACGATAAAATGGCTAACTAGGGTGGTAGGGGCGTTACATGTTGAACCTAGGTAACGATTTCAACCATTATGTATATTCAGGTTCGCATGATAAAATTTTAGGGTTTCGTGGTTGATTTCTCATGCATGTGCGTTAATGGGTGTATCTTTGAGTTAGGGCTAAGGATGGGAGGTTACTATTTATTGTGCATGACCACATTTGGAATGTTCTTATTAAGAAGATGGTTCGTGATGTGAGACCACGCGACTGGAATCACTTGAATTGGAACCTTGGTCGCTAAGTCGGGGTTGATCGACACTTGGGGTTAATCCGAGGGCCGAAATCTACTAACCCTAGTATCCTATTGTGCATGTGCTCAAATCAAAGTTTTCTTCCAGCCATGTCGTAGAGCCTTTCGTGAGGATTCCAGAAAGTCCAAGTTTGTCCAAATCCGAGTTACGGATCGAAAGATATCGCCGTTTGAATTTTTGCGGAGAATCTAACCCTAACAGCTCGAAAACCTAATTGCTAAAGCCACCCAGAGGATCCCTACTCTCTCTCTGCGCTACCCATCTAATCCACTAAACTCACCCGAGGACCTACACCAAAACCTGCTCTCATAACAGTACCAGCTGACTGGTGGGGTCTACCTGTCAGCCGGAGAGGGCTCATCAGCTCACCCGGTGCTGACACGTGCCCCACCCCATCTCTCTTCTTATCTCTCTCTCTGTTCTGGTTGGCCGGAGGAGGAGCCCGAGGCGGTGGCGCTCTCGCCGGAGGGCTCGTCGGAGGGGCCAGAGGGCACGTCGGGGCTCGGAAAGGGTGGCAAGGGCATCGGGGGCTCACCGGGAACTCGATGCTGGGCTTGACGGCGACGGGGAGGGTCGGAGGTGTGCTGGCGGCGAGCACTGGCGGAGGAGGCTTCGGGTGGACGCCGGCGACGAGGTCTACGGCTCAGATCTACACCGGGACGAAGGAAACGGGTGAGTTAGGAGGAGGGGTAGCTCAAGGGAGGAGCAGAGGGGGTCGGGGCTCACCAGATCCGAGGGAAGAGCTCACCGGAGGGACACCGGAGCTCGGGAAGATGACGAGGGACGGCGGTGGCAGGGGGTTTCCAGTGGTCGGCCTGCGAGGAGAGCGGGTAGGGGGTTAGTGAAGAGGAATGGGGAGTTCGGGAGCGACCTACAAGAGCTAGGGGAGGACCGAGATGACGGCAACCGGTCGCCGGAGTTTCACCGGAGCGCTTGCCGACGTCGGGGGAGAAAGGGGGAGGAGCGTGGAGCGGCTAGGGTTTTAGGACCGGGCAAGCTGGCTGCCCGAGCGCGGCCTTTAATAGGGCGGCGGCTGTCGGGGTGAGGCCGGTCGGAGCGGGGCGCCGCCCACCTCCACCAGTCGCCGGCAGGGACGTGGAGAGGGGGAGCTGGCAGGTGGGGCCGGGCGACGGAGTGAGAGAAGGGGAGGCTGACCGCTGGGGCCGCAATGGCAGGGAGGGGAGAGGAGGCTGCGGCGGGAGCTTAGCGGGCCAGCTCGGGCGGCCCAGTAGGGTCGGCCCGACCGCTTTGCAGGCTTTTCTTTTTATTTTTCTTTTCCTTTATAACAGAGACACTTCTTGCGTTATTTTATGTTTCAAAATAGTCCCAAAAATTCTGAAATTTGGAGAGGATGCTCAAAACATCAATAGGGACGTACTGTAGAAGTTTGGGGTTGTTTGGACACTGTTTGGTCTAGGTTTGAATTCAAATTTTGAATTAGGGCTTCATATTGGATTTAGACTATAGTTTAACTTTAATTATTTCCAAGGTTCTTGTGAATTGATAAGGGACTAGGGTTTCTACCCTGAAAGCTAATTATGCATCTTGGAATCTTGCACTCACGAGAAGTTGCTCCATTTCTCTTAACCCTAACTTTCGACACCTTTAGGGTTTGTATTGTCAAGGCTAAGTGTAAGGTTTTGAGGAAAGGTTCACCCTCGGGGTCAATACTTGCTTGGAAGGTACCAGTTTTAATCCTCATGTCCAACCTGAGTTTCAACCCTAAAGTGAGTTAAGGATTTCAATTGACGTGGGCGAACGTTCCGGGGAGGAGAGGGGAAGTTAACCTAGTGGCTCCCCGAGAGGGAATCGTGGATCCAACTTCCTACTAGAGCTAACATCGTTATTCGATACTTCGAATAAATTGATTGGTGTTTGAAATTTTATCCGTCGAGGACGAGATATGTACACATTCAATAAAGTTTTATCATATAGTATTTTCGTTTAATCAGGTGCGGGTGTTTATATAGAATGATGAATGCTATGTATGCATGAATGCAAGTCGAAACCTAGATTGTCTGATTTGGTTATTACATCGTCCCAGAACTCCAGATATAGCCAAAAAAAATTGTAGTCCTATAGGGCATATCACCTTCACTGTCCAAGAGCTCCGAGCCGTTGCAATTTCTTCACAGTGTCGTATTGCTGAGTTTTGATTCATAGTCAACGTCCGGTTGCTGGTTTAGACTTGTGTTCTTAGTTGCGAGTCGTTACTTAGGGTTTGAGATATCCGAATACAACTCTGAACCCAAGTTGGAGTCGAATTCATAGTGCCTCAGTAAAACAGCCATAACTTTGTCATACGAACTCCGTTTGAGCTCTACCACCCGTCAAAACGACCGGAACGAAAAGTTACATCTGATTCCCACCCACTTCGTCGGTTTCGATGAAATCTTCGAGGCCAAATTCGCCTTGGAAAATAGAGTTCTGGAAGTTTTATTCCCATATAGTCTGTTTTTTCCCTTTCGCTTGATTCTTTGAGCAGTTTTGTGAAAAAAAAAGAAAAAAAAGAAAAAAATAGTGAAGAAAAAGAGAAGAAAAAAAAAGAAGAAGAAGAAGAAGAAAAAAAAATCTTGGTATACTTCTGTTTCTTGGTACTTTGGTATACTTCTGTGCCTATAGTCGTTTCTAGGAACACGTTTAGGCCAGCAACTGAGACAAGTATCTTGAATTATTATTGAGCTTTACTAACTGTTGTCAAACTTTGCTAATCCTTGCTACCAAATTGACCTTCCAAGCTCCACTCTCTTCTGATCAGTACAGTTTCAACCCGGCAATCGCTACACTCACGTCTTCAACGGTATCACAAACAAGCCACCGGTTGTACCACCTGCTACGTTGGTAAGAACGTTGCAAGAGCGTGGTTAGACGCTTGAGTGAGAGCGACTCCACATCCTAGTAGTTCGTAGGAGCTTTATACATTTGTGTGTTCCTTGTTTTCACTAACCATGACAGGATCACCAGCGGCACATCAAGATGATGGAGATGAATGTGTTTCTAAGTTAGAGCTTCAAACGATGCTGCGAGATATCAATGCAAATATTAGCAAGAGCAACCAAGATAATGAGCATCGATTAGAGAGGATAGAGAGGAGTATCGCCACCCTCATCACCAGGATAGATAACCTAGAGAAGCAGCCACCTTCCGATAGAGCTGAATCAGAGGATCTCGAGGCGGATGACACTGATCAAGATGAGGATGAGTATGACCGAGCTGCCGCCAGAGCAGGACTTCCAGCTGGAGGTCGCCCCGCTCCTCACGCGGCACATCAAGAATGACGACAGCCACGTCGACAAGGTAGGGGAGGTAACGACACAAATCCTTGTCCTAGACGTGCACATGATGATTATTATGCTAATGTTAAGTTCAGTATACCATCTTTTGCTGGTTCCTATGATGCTGAAGTTTATTTGGCTTGGGAGATGACAGTCGAGCAAAAATTCAATTCCCATCTAGTTCCAGAAATTCATAGAGTTAGACAAGCCACAAGTGAGTTCACTGATTTTGCTATCATTTGGTGGAATGAATTAGTAAAAGCTGGCTTAGCACCTGATACATGGCCTAGGTTAAAGAGAGCTATGCGTAGTAGATTTGTTCCTCCCACCTATAAACGTGAAATGCGCAAAAAATTGCAACGCTTAAACCAAGGAAATAGATCTGTTGAGGAGTACTACCAAGAGCTACAAATAGGAATGTTGCGTTGTGAAGTAGTTGAGGATGATGAGGATAAAATGGCAAGATTCTTTGGGGGATTAAGGCGTGAGATACAAGACATAGTTGACTATAAGGATTATAACTCTCTCAATAGATTGTTCCAGCTTGCTATGTTGGCAAAAAAAGAATTGCAGGGAAGGCAGCAAAAGCCAAAGAGCAACTTTGGCGACACAAGATCGATGCCTGGAACGGTCAAATCAGCTCCACCTCCTCCTGCACGGTCTGCTGCCCCCTACATGTCTAGGGCGCGTTCAGCAGCACCGGCATCGTCACAAGCGCCAGAAGAGAAGACTAAATCAGCAGGTTCCCCTGCCCCGGTAAAGAGCTCTTCATCGGTTGCTTCCACGGGCCGTTCCCCCGGGACTATCTGCCATAACTGCAAAGGGAAGGGCCACTTTATGAGGGACTGTCCAAGCCCGCGACGGACATTCCTTGCTACAGAGGACGGTGGGTATGTTAGTGCTACTGATGTTGAGGATGATTCTGCCATTGGGGCTAACCATGCATGTGGCGATGAGACGGGAAGTGTTGGCGAGGAGATTCTAGGCACGGCCGCCACAGAGAAATATCAGGCCTTAATTGTACAACGCGTGTTGAGCACTCAAGTGGAACAAGCGGAGACCCTACAACGACATAACTTGTTCCAAATGTACCTCATTGTCAAGGATCGCCGCGTTCGCGTCATAATTGATGGAGGAAGCTGCAATAACTTGGTGAGCTCAGACTTGGTCAACAAACTTGGCTTGACCACACGTCCACATCCTCATCCATACCATATTCAGTGGTTCAACAATAGCGGTAAGGTTAAGGTAACACAATCTGCGAGAGTGCACTTTTTCATTGGTACATACCATGACTTCACTGATTTTGATGTGGTACCTATGCAAGCATGCTCACTTTTATTAGGACGTCCATGGGAATTTGACACCGATGCCACCCATCATGGTCGAAGTAATAAATACACGTTTATGCATAAGGGAAAGAAAATTACTTTACTTCCTATGACACCCATTGAAATTATGCAATGTGAGAAAGAGGGAGCTGAAAATAGCAAGAAGGAGAGTGCACTGCAATCTGAAAATCAGCAAGTTGCTAACACCGTTTTCCCAACTAAGAAAGAGAAGAAAGTAACAAGCTCTAAGTCTGAGGGAATTAAATTGAAGGGGGGTGTTATGTTTGCTACCAAATCTGATCTTATTGATATTAATGAGCTTGATTCTCCTTTCTATGCCTTGATATGCAAGGAAGCGTTGTTTTCATTTGATGATACCTCTAGTTCTTTGCCTCCTGCTGTTACTAACCTTTTGCAGAAGTATAAGGATGTGTTTCCAGCAGAGATACCCCCGGGGCTGCCACCTATTCGAGGTATTGAGCATCAAATCGACTTAATCCCAGGAGCAACATTACCAAACCGTGCTGCATATAGAACAAATCCGGAGGAGACTAAAGAAATTCAGCGCCAAGTCCAAGACCTTCTGGACCGTGGGTATGTGCGCGAGAGCCTTAGCCCATGTGCTGTTCCTGTTCTTTTAGTTCCTAAGAAAGATGGCAGTTGGCGTATGTGTGTTGATTGTAGAGCCATTAGCAATATTACAATAAGGTATCATCATCCTATTCCTAGGTTAGACGACATGCTTGATGAGTTGAGTGGTTCTATCATTTTTACAAAGATCGACTTGCGTAGTGGGTACCACCAAATTAGAATGAAATTGGGGGATGAATGGAAAACAGCTTTTAAAACTAAGTTCGGTTTATATGAGTGGTTAGTCATGCCTTTTGGATTAACTAATGCACCTAGCACTTTCATGCGTCTCATGAATGAAGTTTTAAGAGTATTTATTGGAAAATTTGTGGTTGTCTACTTTGATGATATCTTGATATATAGCAAGTCTAATGATGAACACTTGAACCATTTGTGTGCTGTTTTTAATGCATTGAGAGATGCACGCTTGTTTGGTAATCTTGAGAAGTGTGCCTTTTGCACGGACCGTGTCTCTTTTCTTGGCTATGTTGTCACTCCACAGGGTATTGAGGTGGATGAAGCGAAAATTGAAGCCATCAAGAGCTGGCCGACCCCTCAAACTGTCACACAGGTGAGAAGCTTTCATGGACTTGCAGGATTCTACCGGCGGTTTGTGAAGAATTTCAGCACCATCGCTGCCCCATTGAATGAGTTAACAAAGAAGGGAGTTTCCTTCCAATGGGGTCCAGCACAAGAACAAGCTTTTAACATGCTTAAGGAGAAGCTTACACATGCCCCTCTACTCCAACTCCCCGACTTTGGTAAGACTTTTGAGCTTGAATGTGATGCCAGTGGTATTGGGATAGGAGGAGTACTGCTACAAGAAGGTAAACCCGTTGCTTATTTTAGTGAGAAATTGAATGGGCCAACTTTGAACTACTCTACTTATGATAAAGAGTTATATGCTTTAGTTCGGGTGTTAGAAACTTGGCAACATTATCTTTGGCCTAAGGAGTTTGTCATTCATTCTGATCATGAATCCTTGAAACATATTAGAAGTCAAGCAAAATTAAATAAACGACATGCAAAATGGGTCGAGTTTATAGAGTCATTTCCATATATTATTAAGCACAAACGGGGTAAAGACAATGTCATTGCTGATGCTTTATCTAGGCGATTTACTATGTTATCTCAACTTGATCATAAAATTTTTGGCCTAGAGACAATAAAAGAGTTATACGCCACTGATTCAGACTTTAGAGATGCTTTTGAAAACTGTAGAGAGGGTCGAACATGGAATAAGTATGTGCTGAATGAAGGATTATTATATCGTGCTAACAAGCTATGCATCCCAGCTAGCTCCATTCGCCTTTTGTTCTTACAGGAAGCTCATGGAGGTGGTTTGATGGGACACTTTGGAGTGAAGAAAACAGAAGACGTGCTGTCCACACACTTCTTTTGGCCAAAGATGCGGAGGGACGTCGAGCGCTACGTTTCACGCTGCACTACATGCAACAAAGCTAAGTCACACTTAAACCCCTATGGTCTTTATATGCCCCTTCCTATTCCTAGTGTTCCTTGGGAGGATATATCGATGGATTTTGTCTTAGGATTACCTAGGACAAAGCGGGGGAGGGATAGTATATTTGTGGTGGTGGATCGATTTTCTAAAATGGCACATTTTATACCCTGTCATAAGAGCGATGATGCTACAAATATTGCTGATTTATTTTTCAGGGAAATCATTCGCCTCCATGGAATTCCCAACACCATTGTTTCCGATCGGGATGTGAAGTTCTTGAGCCACTTTTGGAGAAGCTTATGGAGCAAGTTGGGGACTAAGTTGTTATTTTCTACTACATGCCACCCACAAACCGATGGACAAACGGAGGTTGTTAATCGTACCTTATCCACAATGTTGCGGGTCTGTTTTGAAGACAAACTTAAAGATGTGGGAAGACTGTTTACCTCATGTGGAGTTTGCATATATTCGATCGGTACATTCTACCACCAAGGTGAGCCCTTTTCAGGTAGTGTATGGATTTAATCCACGTGCACCCATTGATCTTTTGCCATTGCCTACTTCTAAACATGTGCATTTGGATGCTAAAACACGTGCTGATTTTATTCTGAAAATCCATGCAACAACTAAAGAGAACATTGAAAAGATGACCGAAAAGTATAAACTTGCTGGTAGTCAGGGTAGGCGCCATTTATCCTTTGAACCAGGCGATCTTGTTTGGTTACACTTGAGGAAGGATAGATTTCCAGAACTAAGAAAATCCAAATTGATGCCTCGAGCTGATGGTCCTTTTAAGATAGTTAGGAAGATTAACGATAATGCATACAAGCTTGAGTTGCCTGCAGGTTTTGGGGTTAGTCCCACTTTTAACATTTCAGATTTGAAGCCTTACTTGGGAGAAGAAGATGACCTTGAGTCGAGGATGACTCCAATTCAAGAAGGGGAGGATGATGAGGACATCTCCCACACTATCATCCAAGGACCAATCACCCGTTCCCGTGCCCGACGACTTAATCATGAGGTGCGTTCGTTTCTTACTATCCATAATTATGTGGCTAAGGATGGGATGCTACTTAATGGTGATATTTTGGTTCTTAGGAACATGGGAGAAGCACCACTGGACCAGCCACAAGAGGATGAGGCGCCACCCCAAGTCAAGTCGGACTCCACTTCAACTTCGAATTCGGTTCGGTTTTCAGCAGACAGCACCTACATAAATGGGGCATAACTTTCTCATACGGAGTCCGATTGAAGATTTCTTGTATGCGTTGGAAAGCTAACAACGACATCTTTCCAATGGATCTGATGCCACGTTATGAATAATTACAGAGACATTGAAATTGTCAGAACAAGTCGTCAGGTGCTGCGACACCGTTTTGGGCCACTTCGGGCCTTGTTTTCGTTTCGGGTTTTAAGCCCAGGTTTAGGGTGAAACTCTCAGAAACCCTAGGTATAAATACTTGGTAGCCGTCATTGTTTAGGGTGGGTTTTGCTTAGAATTATTCTGCCATCGCAGTCTCGCTGATTTCATCAGTTTGTAGAACCCCACTTCGAGTAATCAACAATCATCTCGTTTGTGAGATTGCTTCTACTGTGTTCTTGCTTGTGTTCTCGATTCGCATGCAGGGATAAGCCTTCTTGGCGAGGTCAACCGCGTGTGCGCGTGGTTGATAACCAACGGAGCCGTGGTGTAGCGAACGCAGGGTTCGGATCAGTTCTGATTGGAAGCCGGGTCGTCAACGTCGAGTTCTCCACAATCGTGATTATCCCTTCCTGACGGAAGATCAGGCACCCCCGTGCGCATCACCTTCCCCTCTCTTTCTCTCCTCACTCTTCTTTCTCTCTCCCTCTCTCCTTCCTTACCCGTTCGGCTCCCTCTCATTTCTCTCCCTACTCTATTCTTCTCCTGAACACCACCCCACTGTGCCACTGCTCCAATCCCCCACGCCGCTGCCATTCTAGATGCTGGCGAGAGTGCCTCCAGGCTCCTCTTCTCCTTTTCTTGCCCCTAATCACGTCACCTCCTCAAACCCTAGGGCTTCGGCCCTCAAATTCACTGGTGCTCGGCTCCTCCCCGACCGACCTCCCACAACCACAGTGTGTACCGTGCCGGTCCCCCTGTCGCCTGCCTCTTCTTCGATGCCGTCAGCCGCGTTGGCGAGGTCGACCATGGCGGTGGCCATCGACTCGCCGTAGTAGAGGGTTGATGGCGTGGCACGGACCGTACTAAGACTTGGTAGTATTTAAATCAAAGCACTCTGACTCAACTCTTTGTTCTACTCGGGTGCAAACAGGGATTAAATGGACATACACAAGTCAATCCCTAAATCAATCTGATTTGAACTGGGATTTTTCCAATAAAAATCATGTGGTAGGGAATATGAAAAGTAGGCTTGATTTCCTCCTGCGGTGTGATCCGTATGGCAATGGAACCAATCAACAAAACCTAAGCACTTGTACGTGTTGAACTCATTAGGTTGGCGCTACAAATCTTTCCTTGCTCTTTCTAGTCTGTACTTGATTGAATAGTGCCATGCATATAAAAACCTAGCTGGTCCTCATGCACTAATCCATGTAGGAAGCTAGTTTTTGCTCCTTTAGCTTGACTTCACCATGGAAAAAATATCAATCGCTCCAAGTAAAGGTTGCTCAATGGACTCCATACAAACTTGCTTAATTGGCTTAGTCGGTGTCATAGATGTAACAAGGACCGTATAATTTATTGCTCAACCCGAGTCTTTATGCTCGATGGGACATATGTCATATCTATAGCTCAATCTCTTTCAATCTCAACTCATATGCCGGATCAGCTAGGAAGAGAGTGGCCATAGAGACATCAACTGACAAGCACGATTGAAACCCTTAAGTGATGAGGACATAACCTGGTACAACCACTGCTACCTCTACTTCCACTACACCACTCTCTGATCAAGATAAGCACAAGAACTCGAAATATAAGAGAGGCGTCATGGTGACCAAGATCAACAAGCATGTCAAGCAATGGAGGGAGAAGGTGATCAAGCCAAGGAGAATACATGAATATGATCAAGACCTAACCACCACTAGTCAAGACTACTTATGAAATCTCACCTTCAATAATACAGTTATTCTTCACCTTTATTTGCACTTTCAAATTGTTTATCTCTTCTTCTTGCTTGTTCTTCGATTGCTTGTAGGAATTAAACCTTTTTGTTCAGATTAATTGTGCTTCTAGCAAGGTAAAAAAACCCTGTGGAGTTGGTTCAGTGATTGTTAAGGCATACCGTTGTTGCATGGTGTAGTTAGATCGTCAGAGTCTTGTCCACTCAAATCGATATTGTGTTCTCTTTACAAGATCGGGACACAGTAAACTTGAAAATTTGACCTTCTCATGGCTGACTTACAAGCTAAGCATTTGACTAGAGGAAAAATAAGGGAGCTTTCCCGTAGCCCTCCCTCCGCCAGCGATCTTCTTCCTCCACGGTAATTTGTCTTCTTCCCTTCGATCGATCTCTTGGACATCCTTGCTGAATCACGCGGATCCTTTTTCTGGTCAATTTGGCATATTCTTCATGGCGGTTCGGACCTCTTTGGAGAGGAAGATGAACTTCCATGTGGAATTAGATTCAGTGCTAAAGTGCGTCATCGATTCTTTTCCACAGTCCACCTGCTCAGACGTCAAAATCATTTCCTTATGGTGGTCTACTTTGGCTAGGCAAGTTTTCATCTCAGTGAGGATTTAATTGGTTTGGTTCTTGAATCGTGTCTTGGTGGTTTAGGTGATGAGCTTTGTGCTACCTCTCTAGGTGATCGTGTCTGCAGATTCTCAATGTGCAGCAAACAGGTGGGCTTCTCAATTTATGTGTTAAGGTTTTTCTCTTACGAATCTTTCAAATGTTATTTTCACCTCCAGAGAGCAGGTGGTCCAAATTGGAAATGTGAGTTCTTGGCTTGGCAGAAAGAATGTCAGGATTCCTAGACGTTGATCAATCCTAACAACTGATTGATTCAGAAAGCGGCTCGTGCTTTAGCTACTCAGCCAAGAAAATATGTTCTCAGGAGGACTTCTTCTGTTCAGTCCAGAGGATCCCGTAGTGCCTCTTTTGCTTACCAGCTGGCTTATGATGCTTGTTCAGGTTATTCTCAGCGCCATGGAGCAATTGATCAAGCATAGAAAATATCCTCGGCCAGTTCATGTTCAACAGTCAAGGTTGGATCTTTGGTAATTCCTCTGCCTCAATCATGTGCTCCAAATTCCTCTAGCGTGCTATCTCCTGTGAGGCAACCTCCATTGCATGGTGCTGCAGTTCATCAACAACATTACCAGGACTTCAATGTGGCGGGATTCCAAGAAATTCAAACAGCTAATGTTTCAACCGACAGCACTGGTAACGACAGGCTTGGTGGAGTGGGTCAAGAAATTGGAAATGGTTTAAGGGAATGTTCTCGCCACTTGGGAATGGGCCATCGCGAGGCCCACTACTCTAGGAAAATCTGGTACCATAATTGCTTTCGAACAAATCATGTACAAAACCATTGTCCTCAGGGTATAACATCCTCGTTTTTTATGAGTTTAATTTTTTTAAAGAAAAGATGCTACATGTTGTAATATATTTATATATTTTTTATTTAGTTTATGTTTCAAATTAATTCAAAGCCTTTTTATTTTGCAAGTCTTTTGGAATTTATCTCGGAAAGAATTTTTATTGGATTCCTCACACCCAATTTGTTTTTATGGAATTTTCTAGAAGTTTTTGGAGAAATTTTTATATTTTTAAAGGCTACAATACATTTTCTATATTTACTTTAATCGAAAATTCAAAAAAAAGGGCCACGGGCCAAAGCTTGCAGCCCCTGCCACCCTTGCTGTCGTCGCCTAGGCTCAGCCTGCAAGCCACCAGCCCGCCTGGGTCAGCCTGCGGCCCAGCTCCTCCCGCCAGGGCCCGCTTGCCCTTCTCCCGCCTGTGCCGGCCCACTTGGTGGAGCCAGCAAGCCACGCCAAGCCACCCCCGCCTGGGCCTTGTCAGCCTGCGCGCTGGAAGCTACGTTGAAAGGATCGCAGGAGTCGACTAGAGGGGGGTTGAATAGGAGGCTAGTCAATTTTAAATTAACTACTCAATTTAAGTAAGTATAAGCCTTACCAGACAAAGAGGTCTAACTAGCTGTATAACAGACAAACTACTTAGGCAGTAAGTGATATGTAAATTAACACGTAGCTGTCACACATGTAGCTAACACAGGTGAAAGAAAACTCTAAACAGACTGATATAAGATATGACTGTGAAACAGGTAGCCGGCATAGATGGCAGATAAGCTAAAAAGTAACTGTGACGCAGCTAGGTAACACAGGCATAGAGTAAAGATTATAGCTAGATCAGATATTTATATCAGAGAGTTAAACAAGCATGTAGGAAAGTAAGTGCACAATACATTCACACAAGGAGACAAGGGATTTTTCACCGAAGTTTCCACTCTTTTCAGAGAGGTACGTCTCCGTTGGAGAAACTACTCCTAAGAGACAGCCAGCATTGAAACGTGCTTGTTCTTCGAGTACCTGAGTCTTCAGGTCTCTTCCTTTTGCTTGTGGAAGTCCTTTTGCTTGTAGCAGGTAGACTTCAGATCACCTTCACAAACATCCGGGCCAACCCACACAAGCTTGGGTGATCACCGGCGACTCCTACACCTGTCTAGGAGTAGACCCTCCAAGAGTAACAGAATCCACTGCAAAACTCACTTGGAGGAACCAATTTCTCTTGCTCAAAAGTTTTAACTCTCCAGGACAGAAATTAGGACAAGCTCACATGAAGGTTTGGTTCTGTTCTGAAGGAGAGGTTCGCTAAGGATGAATGAAAGATAAGGTTAGCAAAGGTTGAGCAAAGGTTGAGGTCCAAGACCTCCCCTGGTCCCCTATATATAGGGTCCACAGGCACCTGACCAGTACACTCATGCCACATAGGATTAAGTGAGTCACCAGTGACAGACACCGGTGACACAGCTAACCACAACACACAGTGGTAACAACGCTTCAGGTAGATCGACACGTGTGTTACCGGTAGCTGACATAGGTGAGACCCTAACTGACGTAAACTGCCTACTCAGTCTGGCCTTGGCACATTACATGCCCTCAGCGCACACAACAAAATCTGATGCTTAACAGGAGAGAACCTCCAATAGTTTTCTTACTCAGCAGACAAACCATTGCAGTGCAATTCCTTTAGCATTTTCAAGCTCTCCCCTGGCACAGAGGTGTTCCTGAGATATAGAGCGGTTGTTCACCTGTGACACAGTTGTGCCACACAGGTAACTATGGCTCTAGGGTTTTAGGAAGCTAGCACAGCAGTGTACTAGCACAACCCAGTTTCGCACTTGTGCAAAACTGTTGTTACAAGGCCACTGACCTCAAGGCATCAGTGCCACTGTCCAACACTTTGAGCATTGAGTATAAAAACTTCCAAATGAGCTTGCAGCTTCATCCCTCTTGATAGTACAGGTGTTACCTAAGGACTCAAGGAAACAAGCAAACTTAGGCTTTAGCTTCCACCAACTGTAGTCAAGGCTCTTGACGCATCAAGCAACCATCACCTTCCTTGCTACTCCTAGCACAGCACCGGCTTCTTCACAGCTGTGGCACAGCTACCTAGCACATCCATCGCCTTGACCTGAGTAACCATCCTTGTACATTTTTGATGGCCATCCTTCCTAGATGAATCATTCTTCCTGGAACCTAACTTTCCTATTAATACTCAAGGTAACTGTTAGATCCCAGTTGAGTTGCCATTAACCATCAAAACCATTTAGGGGCCTAGATGCTCTTTCAATCTCCCCCTTTTTGGTGGTTAGTGGCAACCCATTCAACATTATCAATTAAAGATATAAATGAGTTGAATACATGCAAGTTGTTAGAATATACTCCCCCTGAAGCTGTGCATGAAACATTTTGTAACACCCATTTCTAATTTGCGATTAGGTTTTGCATTTCATCTCGCATTCATGCCATCATCCCCACATCCACCTTGCATAAACTTAAATGTGCTAAAATTTTATTTTATAAAATACGTACATATCTCATCCTCGGTGGATAGTTTTAGCAAACACCAATCAACTTATTTGAGCTACCATCCACCGAACCTTAGTAATAGGAGGTGGAGGAAATCAGCGATCCCTAGCTGGACCACTATTCGAGGTCCCTTTTTCCAAAATTTCATCCAAAGATAACATGCATTGCTAATTCAATTGAAGGATTAGAAATCAATTTGCAAAAAGGATTGAATTATAATTCAATGATTAGACAATATTTTTGTGGATAAAAAGTTACAAAAATTTATATTTAGCCTTGAATATGAGAACCCTAGTCACATGTAAAATTTTGGAATTTTTGGAAATGTTTAGGGCCTGGTTGTAGTTCAAACGCCCTTTTGGGCCAAATTTGAATTTGAATTCAAAATCAGGTCAAAAAGTATCCAAATGACCTCAAATTTTTACAGTAGGTCCCATATGCTATTTTAAAGGTTGTGTACAAATTTCAATTTATTTGGAGCTCGTTTGGGTGCTCATTTGAATTAAACAAGTAGATCTGTTTGCAAAAGAAAAAGAAAAACATTATTAAAAAAAAGGGGAACCGGGCCGAGGCCCATTCGGCCAAGCCCACAGGCCGGCCTGCTAAACCCCCCGTCAGCCTCGAACCCGCTTTCCCCCTCCCATTTTCCGTTTTTCCTCCGCGAAAACGCCCCCGGCCTCCATGCGCCTCCTCCCTTCTCACCTGACGGCTGGGGCCCCGCTCGTCAGGGCGCCCCCGCCACGTCGCCGCCGCCGGGTGGCCATGGAGGGCGGTAGAGCCACCCCGGTGCTTCGACCGGCCGCCCTATAAAGCCCCCATTCGGACAGCCCCTTCCCTCTTCTTCTCCCCCACGCCCAAACCCTAGACCCCATTGCCGGAGCTCCCGAAGCCGTCTCCTTCTTCCCCGTCGCCGACCCCAAGTCCGGCGAGCTCCCGCCGCCCATCCACTGGTCCCTGCGCTCTTCCTTCTCGCTCCCGAGCACCCCCTCTTTCTCCCTAACCTCCTCCACCTCTCTTCTCCGCAGGTCCGTGCTCGGAGGACCCTCGCCGCCGACGTCCGACCTCGCCGCCGCATCCCGAGCTCCCCCGTCGCCCCGCGCCAGCGCATCTTCATCGGGGTGAGCCACCGGTGCTTTTGCCCCTTTTTTTCCTCAAGCTTGCCGTGCCGAGGCGCTTTCCGGCCACCTCCGGCGATGCTCCGGCGAGGAGCGCCGCCGAGCTCCCCCTTCGGCCGAATGAGTGAGAGGGAGAGAGTGAGAGAGAGAGGGAAAGGGCGCGCGTGGCAGGCCCCGGTTGGCTGCCGAGCCCAGCACCAACTGACAGCGGGCCCCACATGTCAGTTGGGGTGCATTTAGGGTTAGGGAATCTGGGGTGGCTTCTCGGGTGTGCATAGCGGATTCTATTTTCGCAAAAAAATAACCCCGAAAATGAATTAGGGTTAGGGTTTGCTCAAATTTGCCGATAAACTTCGAACTGATGTAACTTTTGAACCATAGCTCCAAATTTAGCAAACTTTATATTTTTGGAAACCTTATGAAATTTCCTACAATCTGGTTCAAACACAATTTTCAGATTCACAACTAAAATTTTGAGCATTTTGGCGTATACCCTAGTTCACCCCCTTTTCATGCGATGTTTTCGATAAATCCTAACTTAACGATTATAGTTCCGAATCGAGTGATTCCAGTTGCGTTAGGATCGTATCTCAGAGCACTTCCCTAATACGAACATTTTTGAACATGGCCATCTATCGAGACTAGTAATTTTCAATCCTAGCTTACAACCGAACGAAATTGACATGCATGCGTTACTAGGGCCATAACTTAATATCTAAACATGCAAATTAAGAAATTCTTGTTGCATCGGATTTCTAACATCTATAAGTCACATTAGAGATGCATACCTAGCATCATTCAACATGCATTCATGCTGGACTCATCCTTGTTCTTTTGTCGTTTCTTTTTCGGTCTTTTGTGTTGTTTGCATTAGAGCCCGAAGAAGGAGACCACTTGGCTTTCACTTCAGAGCAAGATCCAGAACCCTGTGACCAAGGCAAGCAGAGCTTGTTGCACCTCTTTATTGTCATTACATATGCTTACCTATTTGTGCTTGTGGTAGGATTGTTTGCTTAGATGTAATGGTCAAAATGCTGGAAACTAGCATGTTAGGAGAGGTTGTGTGTTATGTTCAGCTGTGGCTGAAACTTAATCTTGTTGCCCTATCAAATTGAACTTAATTAAGTGAGATGTGAGAGCCGAGGGTTTTGCACGATGAATACGATTGGTATTTATTGAAGTGTCAGAATACGACCGGGGTGTTTAGAAGTGTGCTTGTCGCTATACCAATCTGAGGTAACTTCATCGTGCACCTCCCTTATCACCGCGTGGATGTTAGTGGAATCGATGCTCGGATATGATCGAGGTAAGTCTCGATATCACTTGGAGCCTTGCAACCTCCAAGGGAAATGCACTCGTCATATCCAGGGTGATCGTATTGCCGATAACGATCCGAGAGAATGAATAAATATGTGGTTTTGTTGAATTGAGGTTAGGGTTGAGTTGTGGGCTGTCCCAAATGGTTGAGGAATCACTTTTGAGTGCTATTATGTTCAGTTATTGGTTTGTGTGAAACCTGGACTGCGAGTTATATCCCATGTTTTCCTTCATATCGTTAATGCCATGCTAGTGTTGTCGTATCTTAATGATTTGAGCCGCATCATGTTTAATTTTTGTTGTAGTAAGTATGTGTCTTGCGAGTACGTTTGTACTCACCTAGGATATTCCTAGATCATTGCAGGTGAGCCAGTGGTCGAGGATTACTTCGATGACGCCTAATTCTGTGGTTTCCTTGGTTGGCTTACGACTCATGGGAATTATTTTGGGCTTTTGGACAGCGGTTGATGCGCCGCTGTGGGACTCATTTAACTTTCTTCCACTGTTGTTTAACTATTTCAGATTTGGATATGTTTCCGGTTATCGCCGAAGGATGTACTCATATAGTCCAATGTGGATAGCTAGTTGTATTATCGTATCGTAGTGGTTCGTGTGATGATATGCTTGCTGTCCAACATATGCCCCCACCTCCCTTCTGTCATGCATGTATGTTGAAATGGGCAGTGTGGTTGGATGCATATGGAGGTACTTGTTATTTTATTTCGATTCAAGTGAAGTGCAAAGTGAATGTACAGTCCATTGCCAAAGTGAGTCATACACGTTGTGGCGTATGTTTTGGAATCGTGATCCCTCAATCAGGCCGTGGTGAGTCATACGCATTGAGTCGTATGCATGTCACACGGGGCGGGGGTGGGCCATAGTCCGTCGTAGGTAGTGGCTATGGTCACCGTCTTCACTTGTTGTGAATTCCTTGTATCGAGTTAAAATACCGGGTCCCTCACACATTTGCTTTTGGAATGCAAATGCACAGATTTGAATTGTAGACATGAGTAGTATTTTCTCTCAACTTGCACTTCATCAGTTCAGAAAGTTAAATGGATCATGAGTAATAAACTGAACTGAGCTGATACTGATGCAGTTTTAAATTTTCTTTTAAAGCATGTTCAGAGCACAAAGAAGAATTAGCATGATCAGAGCATACCCAATTAGCATGATCAGAGCATGTTCATGTTTAAAGCATGTTCAGAGCATTCATTAACATGAGTTATGATCAGAGCAAACATTTATACATGAAGCATAAAATGTGTGAAGGTTCAGAGCATAAATCAGATCAGAGCAAAAACCAATCACACATATCAACACCTGATCATGACAGAATAACATAGCTCAGAACATAAAGTAAACTGCATCAATACAGAAAAACTTAATGTGATCAAGACATAAGAAGTTGAAACAGGAAAAACCGAGTCTTGATACACAACACAAAACACAACACTACTCTAATCTGCTCCCCCTAAAACCACTCACTCCCCCTACAGCTAAGCTCTTCTCCCCCTTACATCTAAGCTTTTCTCCCCCTTTGACACTAAAACACCAGAAAGGGGTAAGGGAAGAAGAAACTTCATGTTGGCTTGGACTTCAAGAGCTGAAGAACTTCTGAGAGCTGCTGCTGCAAGGAGTCTACTTTGGAATGCAGACCTTTCACTTCTCTGCGCAGAGCAGCAAACTGAACAGGCATGACTTTGTTCTGATAGGCTCTGGCAGCTTCTTGAGTCATCAGGGAGGAGGAGAGGGTGCCATCATCAAGCACCTGTGTCACAGACACTAGCTCAGCTGGGTCAGCTGCAGGATCACCAGCTGTGACACCGGTGGGCACTTGGCGGTGAGAGCCATGGTCTTGAGGAGGTGGCGCCTGAGTTGCTGTGGGAGCAGCTGTGTCACTGGGGACTGGCACAGCTGTGTCTGAAAGATCTCCAAAAAGAGCAGGCACAGCAACTTCATCGGGATGATCATCAGCTTGAGGTCTAAGCTGAGTCTTGGATGTCTTGACAGAGATATCGAACTCTGACTCAGGTAGACCTGTCCTCTGAAGAATCATATGCATGATATATGAGCCATACCTCAACTTGGCTTTCTTATCTTTCTGCACTGCATCAATCTCATGAAAGATAAATCTGGCAATGTCAAAGTGTTGATTCTTTGCAATATGTACCAGCACTTGCCAGACAGGTGAATATACAGCATCTGTGTTTCCTCCTTTAGGCTGAATGGTGACATTGAGGATCTTCACAAGATGCTTTGCAGTGATTGTGATGCCCTTGAAGTAGACATGATCAGTTGGAGCATTTGCTGGGAAGGAGAAGTTCCTTGGGTAGAATTTTCTTCTGATCTCATTTGGAACTGACTCCAACTTGAAAAGATTGGGCATATTTGGCTCCACTGGTGCTCCAAACAAGCTGTTGAATTCTGGAGCTGTAATGGATAGGAGCTGGCCTCTAGTCTTCCAGATCATTATGTCCTGATTTTCTTGTTCTACCCACACAGTGGCATAGAACTCCTTGATCACTTCTGGATCATAGCCTTGTTGAAGATTGCATATGAACTCAAGGCCTGCTGATTGTATCAAGGATGGAAGAGCACGCAGCCTAGAGTCTGTGAGAGCATCCCAATCAATAGCCTTGCAATCTACAAAGCCTTTAGTTGACAAGATCTCATGATAGACCCCCTTCTGATTGTCATTGTGAAACCTGGGGTCAGAGCAAACTGGCTCAATGTATTCCTTGTCAACTGTAAAGTATGGACAGGTTGATCTCATCTTAATGTAAGCACTGGAGCTTAGAGATGCAACCTTGCTCTTGGACTTCTTGGGGTCACTTTTTGGTAGCTTCTTCAAGGCAGCTCTGGACAGGAACTCCATCTGTCCTTGTTCAGTCCTGAGAGCAGAGGAGAACACATAGCTGTACTTGGATTCCAAATCCTCCTCATCATCAGAATTGCTTGGAGAACTGTCCTCTTGTTCAGCCTCTTCTTCTGCCTCTTGTTCTGATTCTGAGCTGGAAGAAGTGTCTTCAGCTACATACTCTTTGTCAGAATCAGATTGAGGCTCTCTAGCCCTTGGAGGGGTCACTGAGACACCCCTACCATCATCAGATGAGCTTTCTGAGCTCTCTTCTTCTTCAGCTGGGTCACTTGCCTGTGCCACAGGTGGGGACTTTGGGGATTGAGCAGCAGGTGAAGTGACTTCTGTGTCAACGGCTGTGACACTGGTGACAGGGGCAGCTGAGGTGCTTGCACTGGGGCATCTGCTGCCTGTGACACAGCTGGTTGAGACAGCTGTGGACTTGCAAACTGAGCAGATCCTGAAGGCTTATCTGTCCCAGCCTTTGGTGATGATGTGGGCGCTTGGGCCTCTTCTACAGCCTGTTCCTCTGTCTCTGACACAAGGAACTGTGAAGGAGATATTGGTTTCTGAACATCCAGAGAGGAGAGGGTATCTACACTAGTAGAGCTTGAGGTTCCTCTGCTCCTTCTCTGATATGTTTGCATACTTGCTTTAGCTGAGTCAGCCGCCTGTGACACAGGTGGTGACATCTCCTTCTTCAAGCCTTCAGAGCCTCCTGTTGTTGAACCAGCTGATCTTTCAACGAAGGTTTGGAGCTCTGTGAGGTCTCAGAGATGATAGTGACCTCATCAGACTGCTTCTTGGCTTGAGGCTCATCTTCAATTACTACAGTTTCAGACCTCTTCCGTTTGAAACTTGGTATGGGCACTGCTGCAGCTTCTTCTCTGAGCTCAGGTGACAGCAATTTGTGCTTGAGTTTGATTTCCTCTAGCATAGCTTTCCTAGCAGCTCCTCTTGGAGTGTTCTTCATCCTGGTAAAACAGCTCAGTGATCTGTTGAAGAAGGTGATGATCCCTGACATCTGAACATCGAACCGCAATGGGTTGTGATGCTGGAGCTGATTGAGAGCTGGATGAGAACATTGTCTGCTTCTCAAGGATTTGCTGTCTCAAATCATCTTTGGCAGACTTTGAGGTGGCTGCCTGCATTTGAAAGTGCAAATCTGCTATTTCACTCAGGAGAACCTTATCTGCAGCTGTAGGCTCTGGGATAGCAACCGAGATTGGCCTGGCCTGCACTGAGAGTTGAAGGTTCTTGGCAGTGTACAGCTCCAAAAGTTGCTTCTTCACCTTCTCATCTGTTGTTGCACAAATCTGATCTGCGAGTTTGTCCATCTCCTCTAATATGAGCTTGTCATTTGCAATGATTGCTTCTTGACTAGATGGATCAGCTTCCTCAGCCTGAGACTCTCTGATGGTTAGTGTGCCTCTTGGCAGCACTACATCTGCAACTGAGGTCTTCCTGACCTTCCTGATTGCTTGCTTTGGCTTCTTAGCAGCTTCTTTGCCCAAAGATGTGTGTTCAGCAACGGATGAGGATCTTGTCCTCTTGGATGGGACAAGCTGCACTGAACTTGACTGTCCAGCTTTGGATGCTGCAGCAGCAGCTTTCTTTTCTGCAGCTTTCCTTTGCCTGTATGCTTTTTGCTGTGCTCTTCTTCTCTGAAGAGCTTCCTCTTTCTGCCTGAGCCTTTCCCTTTCTTGATCCGAATCAGATATGATGATCTCTCTGCTGGATTCCTCTGGATCAGACCACTTGAGACCACTGTCTTCTCTGTCAGATCCTGAAGACATCTGAGGAAACAAGATAGATAAGGAAGAATAAAGGAAAGGGGTGTTCCTAAATGCAGAAGATAGTAGCTGTGTGGGTCACCTGTGTGAGGTCAAGGTGACACAGGTGAGGACTTGGAACCAAACTAAAGTCTCTGCCCTTGGAATAGGCGTGCCTGTGTGACAGGTGAGACCCGTAGCGGTGACACAGCTACGCACAGAGGCGGACGGCAGATTCAAGAAAACTAGGTTTTAACGAAGTTTTGCCGCTAGGTTTTCGAGCTAGATGAATCTGGGAAGCTAAACAAAGGCTAAACCAACCCTAAATAAGGACAATGCACTACTGAAATAAGCTCATGAGCGATTGCATTGACAGGAAACTAGGTTGAACGCAAAGAAGGGTTGGCTGAAGCTTACTTTGATCGAAAACACGTCAAAGCACGGATGAATCGGTGCCGGAGTGCCCTTGGAAAGCTTCTTTGATGAGTTGGAAAACTTTCGAGGGTCGAAAGAAACGATCTCGATGAAAACGCAAAAAATTAGCGCTCAGCGGAAGTTTGGGGTTTTTGCGCTCGAACAGAGTTTCAGGGAAACGCGACGTTGCTTTATATAGGCCGAAGGGTTATAACATGGCTGTGTCACAGCTGGGTGGATGACCTGTGACACAGGTGAGTGAAAAGAGTCCTTATGACCTACGGAGTTCAAAAGAATTCACCTGAGACACAGGTGGATGACTCAGGTGACAAGTTTTTCATCTGGAACACCAAGATAGAGAGAATTTGATAAGAGAGAAAGCACTTGAGCACTATCAGAGGGTGTCAGCGTTACGGGGCCCAGGGTCCCCTAAACCGCTGGCGAAGGCCCAACTTGACGCCACGTCGCCAAAGACGTGGAAGTAGAAGAAGAGGTGCCCGGGACCCACCCCGAGCACCGTTCCCCTTGGCTAAATCAAAGGGTGCCCCGAGTCGTCCTTTGATGGCGTTTCCCAAAAAACCCAAAGGCGAACTTGGTCCCCTCCTAGGACGGAGCGAGCAGAGGGGCTCGAGGGCTCACCCCGAGCACCTGGGTAGAGGTGCTCGGGGGCTCACCCCGGGCACCCAAGCAGAGGGCTTACCCCGAGCACCTGGGTAGAGGTGCTCGGGGGCTCACCCCGAGCACCCAAGCAGAAGTGCTCGAGGGCTCACCCCGAGCACCCGGGTAGAGGTGCTCGGGGGCTCACCCCGGGCACCCAAGCAGAAGTGCTCAGGGGCTCACCCTGAGCACCAGAGAAGAAGTGCTCGGGGGCTCACCCCGAGCACCCGAGAAGAAGTGCTCGGGGAGCTCACCCCGAGCACTAACGGCGACCCGGCCCCCCATCCGGGGCGCCGAGCTCCTCGCCCAGATAACGGAGCGGCCTAGGAGTAATGTTCGGGGGCCTCCGATCTCGGGAGCCCCGAGCACCCTTTGAGGGCCCCTCTTCAATCCGCGTGGCCCAAAGGGCGCATTTAATGCCTGTGTCAGGGGCATTTAATGCCTATGCTAGATGCATTAAATGCCCATCTATTCTAAGCCCTTGCGGACCAAGGGCGGTGTCCTGACCAGTTCCCATCCCCCCAAGTGATAAGCCCTGTCAGCTATCAGTCTTGGAGGGAAAGGAGAGGTCTGACACCCCTTTTTGACTTTAAGGACGCATTTCTGCGCGTCCACAGGTATGCCCTCTGCACCTGGTCCGTGGGATCCGGGTAGTTGCAGCTTAGCCCCTGTCAGGAACGTCAGATCTTCATCTCCTGAAGACCCAGTTCCCAATCAAGGCGTGACCGGTACTATTCCGCTACAGCAAAACTCGACCACCGACGTGGCCCGCCCATGCCGGCTTTCTTCCGCGACAAGCTTCAAGGGTAAGATATTTATCTTTCGGCCACTGTGGTGACCCCCGGGTATATTAGGGGAGAACCGTGGCCATGCAAAAGGATTGGACCCTGAGATCTTTTCTTAGGCAACGCAACCTTAGAGATAAAAATCCTAGAGGAAGAAGAACGGGGGCACCTGTGCTGCTAGTTGATTGTAATCTCTCAATATATTCTCAAATAAATATATTCTCAAATACACACAAAATAGGACGTAGGGTTTTACACCTAGAAGGTGGCCTGAACCTGGGCATATCATCATGTTCTTTCCCATTTCTATATCCTGCCAAGCTCTAGCTCCGGCGTAGCTTCGTAGATCTCCGCCTCCCCGGCCGAATCCCAAAGGGGGTCCTTCCGGACCACCGATACCGGCGTTTGTACGCCGACAGAGGGTCCTTATGAAATCTCCTCAATGTCAGTTTGCCAGAAATTCAAGCAAGCAAAGCTAAAACTGACAAGAGTTGATTTAGAAAAGACCACAACACAGGAAAAATAAATGTGCACAGAAGATAGGCACAAACATCTTACCAAAAACACTCTAAGCATAGAACACACCTATGACACAGGTGGAAAACACAGATGAGAACACAATTAAGGAAACAACATAAGCATATGAGCTAGACACCAAGCAAACCTTTTATAGCAAGTTCGAGACATCAATGATATTTAATTCACTCCTCAGAGTACAGAATCTAGTCTCATCTAGAGGCTTGGTGAAGATATCAGCTAATTATTTTTCAGTCCTTACATGGCAAAGCTGTATGTCTCCTTTCTCAACATGGTCTCTAAGGAAGTGGTGCCTCAATTCTATGTGTTTGGATCTTTGGTGGTGTACTGGATTGTTGGCTAACTTAATTGCACTTTCATTATCAAAGAAGAGGGGTACTTGATTAAAAGATATGCTGAAATCTTTCAAGGTCTGCCTCATCCACAATAACTGAGCACAACAACTACTAGCAGCTATATACTCAGCCTCTGCAGTGGAAAGGGCTACTGAGTTTTGTTTCTTCGATGACTAGGACACCAAGGAGTGGCCTAGGAATTGACAAGTGCCTGAGGTGCTTTTTTGGTCAACCTTACACCCTGCATAGTCACTATCAAAATAGCCAACTAGCTCAAAATTTGCACCTTTGGGGTACCTCAAACCAAACCCTGAAGTTTGAATCAAATATCTCAGAATCCTGTGTACTGCCACACTATGGCAGTCCTTGGGTTAGCTTGGAATCTAGCACACATGCATACACTCAACATGATATCTGGCCTAGATGCACAAATATAAAGCAAGGAGCCTATCATAGACCTATACTCCTTTTGATCTACAGAGTTACCTTCAATGTTTAGATCAAGATGTCCATTTGTTTGCATGGGGGTGTGGATAGGCTTTGCATCCTTCATGCCAAACTTGGAGATGATGTCCTTTGTGAACTTCTCTTGGGAGATGAAGGTGCCTTCCTTGAGTTGCTTGATTTGAAGTCCTAGGAAGTACTTCAGCTCACCATCTATGGACATCTCAAACCTCTTGGTCATCATCTTGCTGAACTCATCACTCATTGAATGGTTAGTACTACCAAATATTATGTCATCGACATAAATTTGGCACACAAATAAGTCATTTCCATTCATCTTAGTAAAAAGAGTTGTGTCTACTAAGCCCATTTTGAAATCGTTTTGAATTAGAAAATCTTTCAGTGTATCATACCATGCTCTAGGTGCTTGTTTGAGCCCATAAAGAGCTTTATGCAATTTGAAAACATGGTGGGGTTGCTTAGCATCTTCAAAACTAGATGGTTGCTCAACATAGACTAATTCAGAAAGTTTACCATTCAAGAAGGCAGACTCCACATCCATCTGATATAGCTTGATGTTATGATGTGCAGCATAAGCAAGTAGAATTCTGATCGCTTCTAGTCTTGCCACAGGTGCAAAAGTTTCACCAAAGTCCAGACCTTCAATTTGAGTGAAGCCTTGAGCAACTAATGTGGCCTTGTTCCTCACCACCAGTCCATTTGCATCTTGTTTGTTCCTGAAGACCCATTTTGCTCCAATGACATTGTGGTCTTGATGCCTTTCCACCAGGGACCAGACTTGATTTCTTTCAAACTGGTTCAGCTCTTCATGCATGGCATTTATCCAATCAGCATCCTTGAGAGCTTCATTGACATTCCTGGGATCAACACTGGAGACAAAAGAGTAATGTTCACAGAAATTTGTAATACGAGAACGAGTAGTCACTCCCCTATGAATGGCACCAATGATTTGGTCTACGGGATGATCCTTCTGCAGCCTACTGATCACAAGGGGTTTGGGGGTCAACCACCTGTGTCACAGCTGTTGGTGTTGCCTGTGACACAGCTGGTTCTTCCTGCGACACTGCTGGCTGAGACAGGTCCTCTGCATCCAGTTGATCATTGGCTGGGTTGTACTCGAACTCAATGTCTTGTTCTCCAGTGCCTTCACACAGTGATGGAGCAGGTGGTTCATGATCACTTGGTGAGGCAGGTTCCCTCCTTGATAGTAGGTCTGATCTCACCAGTAGATTTCTTGAGAATATCCTTGCTCCCTACATCATTAGCAACTTGCTCTACTTGAGAGCCATAAGACTCATCAAAGTCCACATTTATAGATTCTTCAACTACCTATATAGAGGTGTTAAAAACTCTTTAGGCATGGGAGTTAGTGGAATAACCAAGGAAAATACCAACATCAGATTTAGCTTCAAGCTTAGAGAGGTGTTTGCCTTTTCTAAGAATGTAGCACTTACAACCAAATACCCTGAAGTATGAGACAGTTGGCTTGGAGTTGGTGAGCAGCTCATAAGGAGTCTTCTTGAGTAGTGGATGTAGATATAGCCTATTGATGGAGTGGCAGGCAGTGTTGACAGTTTCAGCCCATCCAAAAGTGTCCTTGCCATCTCTATCAAAGTCCTGTTCTTCCTCTCCACTACTCCATTCTGCTGTGGTGCATATGGACTTGAGAACTCATGCTTGATTCCATGCTTGTCCAGAAATGCCTCCACCTTGGAATTCTTGAATTCACTCCCATTATCACTTCTGACTTTGACCAGGTTTACCTTCCACTCATTTTGAACTCTGACTATGAGATGTTTGAATTTCTTTGTAGACATGTGTCTTCTCCTTCAAAAAGAACACCCAAGCATAGCGAGAAAAATCATCTACAATAACAAGGCCATACTTGTTACCTCGCAAGCTCATATGTTGTAGGACCAAAGAGGTCAATGTGTATGAGCTCAAAAGGAGTAGTGGTGGTCATGATGGTCTTAGGACGATAGGTAGCTCCAACTTGTTTGTCGGCTTGACATGAACTGCAGGGCTTGTCCTTCTCAAACTTCACCTTCTCCAAGCCTATGACATAGTCATATTTGCTCAGCTTGTTGAGAAGCTTTATTCCCACATGTCCTAGCCGCCTGTGCCACAGCCAGCCAACACCGGTCTTGGCCATGAGGCACTATGGAGCTGCAGCAGGTTGTTTAGTGAAATTCACAATATACAATTTTCCAGACCTGCATCCTTTGAACACTTGTGAATCATCAGATAATTTAAAAGCTATAACCTCATCAGAATAGAAAGTGACTTTCATACCTGTGTCACATAGCTGTGACATAGACATTAGACTATAGCCTATCTGATCCATAAGCATAACATTTGATAAGGTGATGATCAGATATGGTAACTTTACCAATGCCATTTACCTTTCCCTTGGAGTTTTCTGCATAGATCACATGTTTGCTGGGCAGATTTTCATTGGTGATCTCTACAAACTCCTCTCTGCCTCCAGTCATATGTTGTGTACATCCACTGTTCACAATCCAATCAGTTCCACTGGAGACAGTGTCCTGCAAGTTTAGTTATGAAACTTAGGGACCCAAACTTGTTTGGTTTTCTTAGCAGCTTTACTATAAGCAGAGACAACAGTAATAGGATTAGCAAGTTTGTTCCTAGACATCATAGCCTTAGCTATGGAAGATATAACATGAATCCTCTTAGCCTGACTATCACCTGCAACCTTAGGCAAAGAGGTTAGTGAACTGCGTAAGCTACCTGTGACACTTGTAGTCCCACAGCTGTGTAAGGTACCAGTGACACAGGCAATAATAGGCTTAGGTACCCAGATGGCAAGTGACCATTTTCTCAGTCGCTTAAGACCAACATATTTGGCCACTGTTTTGCCTCTTCTATCCTTTTGCAGAACATAAGATGGGTTAGATGGAATGTTCACAACATTCCTGTTTTTCTGCTCATGACCAACAAAGTTGTTGTCATTTGTACTTGTCTGTCTCACAAAATTAGCTGCAAGATTTTTCTTAGGCAATGGGTTAGTCACAGCAGACAGTTTAGCTTTATTTAAGACAGGAGTGTAACCAAGGCCCTTTAGGCCATTGTTCCTTCTGAACATTTTAGTTCTTATCTTCTGATAATTTTGCATGCCAATGTTAGCAGTGCATAGGCCTTTCCTTATAAACCTTTTTAACTCTTCAAGCTCCTCCTTGAGCTTGTTGTGCTCAGCTGCATCCATAGAGTTAGTTGCAATAGAGGTTGAAGCCTCATTAGAGTTATCAGTCACAACACATGTGGAAGTTAAAACATTTATGCGAGTAGCATAGTTCAAGCATGTTTCAATAGTAGCAGGAGCAGGCAAAGGTGTAATATCAGAAGTAACAGAAGAGTTATGAGCATTAGTATCATTAATGCACTTGGCATGCTTTGTCTTCAGTTCCTCATGCTCCTTGAGAAGAAGCTCATGAGCTAACTTAAGCTTGTCATGAGCAATCTCTAGGTTCTCATGATCAAGCCTAAGATTTTCCCTGTCATCCATCACCTCATCACAGGTCTCCCTGAGCTCTCTAAGCTTACCCCTTAGGGATATGTTCTCCTTCATCTCCTTCTCGTAGGCCTTATTTGTTCTTTCCAAAATACCCATTAGTTCAGCATAATTAGGAAAACCATCTTCAGTAAGTACCTTTGATCCTTTTGCCATAAGGCACATAGGAGCAAAGATGAATGACAACTGATCAGCCTTGGCGTTGATCTTGGAGCTGTGTGACTTGGCTGTGTCACAGCTGGACACATCAGTCATGCTGATGGCAATCCCAGCCACTTCACCTTCATCTTCAGATTCTTCCTCTGATCCTGAATCATCAGACACCCAAGCTTGAGCAACATAACCTCTAGCAGTAGCTTTGTTCTTGGCATAGGTTGGATGCTTGTTGTTGAAGGTCTTCTTTTTGCACTTGTTGTCCTTATTCTTTGTTGGACAGTCGGCAGCAAAGTAACCTTCTTTTCCACAATCAAAGCACTTGTTGTCCTTGAACAACTTCTTTCCTTTAAATTTGTCACTTGAACTGAACTGCTTCTTCTTCCTGTAGAACTTTCTGAAGTTCCTTGTAAGGAGGTTCAGTTCATTTTCTTCTCCACTAGTGATCTCCTCATCAAGTTCTTCAGTACTATCACTTTCTGGTTGTGAAGCTGAGGCAGTGGTCTTCAAAGCAATGTTCTTCTTGAGTGAGGATGGTGTGTGCTTGCTCTCCTGCTTGATCTCCATCTCATGTGTTAGTATTCTCCCTAACACTTCAGTGGGCTTCATCTGATCAAAACCATCCTTCTCCTTCATCATCAGCACAAGAGTTCTGTTGGCAGCACAGATAGAAACTTCTTGATGACATCCTCATCATCTACTCTGTTTGATCCAAGAGCCCTCAGCTGATTGGTGATGATGGTGAGTCTTGAGAACAAGGAGTTTATGTCTTCACCATGTTCATACTCAAATCTCTCAAGCTTTGATTCCAGCAGGCTTCTCTTAGACTTCTTCAGAGTGTTGCTGCCCTCATAGATTTGCTCCAAGGTGTCCCAGATTTCCTTGGCTGAGTCCATGGTGCTGACCCTATTGAAATCATGTTCTTGGAGACCCATGAATATAGCTGTGGCAGCCCTTGCATTATTCTGGATATTTCTCTTGCTATTGATGTTTGGCATTATGGTGTCCTCCAACCTGTAATCTGAATTGACAACCTCCCAAACATCTGGATCAATTACGATAAGATGCATTTGCATCTTTCTTTTCCAGAAGGCATAGTTAGATCCATCAAAAATAGGAATTCTACCCTCATAGCCTGACATCCTTTAACTCTGACTGCTAAGCCAATTCAAAGAGCAACCTGCTCTGATACCAATTGAAAGGATCGCAGGAGCCGACTAGAGGGGGGTGAATAGGAGGCTAGTCAATTTTAAATTAACTACTCAATTTAAGAAAGTATAAGCCTTAACAGATAGAGAGGTTCAGCTAGCTGTGTAACAGACAAACTACTCAGGCAGTAAGTGATATGTAAATTAACACGTAGCTGTCACACAGGTAGCTAACACAGGTGAAAGAAAACTCTAAATAGACTGATATAAGATATCACTGTGAAACAGGTAGCTGGCACAGATGGCAGATAATCTAAAGAGCAACAGTGACACAGCTAGGTAACACAAGCATAGAGTAAAGATTATAGCTAGATCAGATATCTATATCAGAGAGTTAAACAAGCATGCAGACAAGTAAGTGCACAATACAATCACACAAGGAGACAAAGGATTTTTCACCGAAGTTCCCACTCTTTTCAGAGAGGTACATCTCCATTGGAGAAGCTACTCCTAAGAGATAGCCAGCACTAAAACTTGCTTGTTCTCCGAGTACCTGAGTCTTCAGGTCTCTTCCTTTTGCTTGTGGAAGTCCTTTTGCTTGTAGCAGGTAGACTTCAGATCACCTTCACAAACGTTCGGGCCAACGCACACAAGCTTGGGTGATCACCGGTGACTCCTACATCTGTCTAGGAGTAGACACTCCAAGAGTAACAGAATCCGCTGCAAAACTCACTTGGAGGAACCATTTACTCTTGCTCAAAAGCTCTAACTCTCCAGGACAGAAATTAGGACACGCTCACATGGAGGTTTGGTTCTGTTCTGGAGGAAGAATGATAGACAAGGTTTGCAAAGGTTGAGCAAAGGTTGAGGTCCAAGACCTCCCCTGGTCCCCTATATATAGGGTCCACAAGCACCTGACCGTTACACTCATGCCACGTAGGATTAAGTGAGTCACCAGTGACAGACACCGGTGACACAGCTAACCACAACGCACAACGGTAACAAGGCTTCAGGTAGACCGACACCTGTGTTACTGGTGGCTGACATAGGTGAAACACTAACTGACGTAGACTCACTACTCAGTCTGGCCTTGGCACATTACATGCCCTCAGCGCACACAACAAACTCTGATGCTTAACAGGAGAGAACCTCCAACAGTTTTCTGACTCAGCAGACAAACCATTGCAGTGCAGTTCCCTTAGCATTTTCAAGCTCTCCCCTGGCATAGAGGTGTACCTGAGTCATAGAGCGGTTGTTCACCTGTGACACAGTTTTGCCACACAGGTAACTATGGCTCTAGGGTTTTAGGAAGCTAGCACAGCAGTGTACTAGCACAACCCAGTTTCACACTTGTGCAAAACTATTGTTACAGGGCTACTGACCTCAAGGCATCAGAGTCACTGTCCAACACTCTGAGCATTGAGCATAAGAACTTCCAAATGAGCTTGCAGCCTCATCCTGCTTGATAGTACAGGTGTTACCTAAGGACTTATGGAAACTAGCAAACCTAGGTTTCAGCTTCCACCAACTGTAGTCAAGACTCTTGACACATCAAGCAACCATCACCTTACTTGCTACTCCTAGCACAACACCGTGTTCTTCACAGTTGTGGCACAGCTACCTAGCACATCCATCTCGTTGACCTGAGTAACCATCCTTGTATATTTTTAGTGGTCATCCTTCCTGGATGAATCATTCTTCCTGGAACCTAACTTTCTTGTTAATAGTCAAGGTAACTGTTAGATCCCAGTTGAGTTGCCATTAACCATCAAAACCATTTAGGGGCCTAGATGCTCTTTCACACGTGCCGGCCTAGCAACGAGCCAGACCAGGCCGCGCCTAATATAACACGCGCACCCGTGCGCTCACAGCAGTGCCACCGGCTGCTTTAACAGCAGCCGCTGCCCTAAGAAGCCGCCTGCCTTTTTGGCCGAGATTCCAAGCGCCGTTCTTTTGCCTCCTTTCACCGACATCGCCTCCCCTTCATCTCTCCTGCCTACATGGCTATATAAAGCTCCCTCTCCCTGTATTTTCTCCCCTTTTCCTCTCTCCCAATCCTCCCATACCTCCTCCATCTTCCCGAATTCCAGCGAGAAATTCCAGCAACCTCGGCACACCTCTGACAAATTCAGCGCTGCTAGAGCATCCCCGTCAAGTCCTTAATATTAGTGTTAAAATGGATCATTTAGAACCTCTTGAACCACTTGTGCAACTATATTTTAAATCCAAGCGGTAGTTTCTGAATTATTTGAATATACTCCAAATTTGGGTATTATTTGGCTGATTTGGTGTAGTTTGTGCTTCGATTGATTAATTTGAAATTTATTTATTTTTCATAGGACACTAATATGTGTAGGAGCCCCTCTATTTAATTTCATAATTTTTGGAGCAGAGTAGAATTTTGTACAACTAAGTTGAGCATTGTTTTAATTATTTAAAATAAGAATACTTTCTGTTTTCAATATTTAATTTTTGTATAAGGTAGATATAACTCATTACTATTTTCTAATATAATTTGCAATGTTTTAACACATGATATTAGATGTAGCATAAATCATTTCGCGTTCTAGGCTTGATCTAGTGTCTTTTATTTATTTATTTTATTTATAATTTAATGTGGTGCTGTAATTAAATTTCAGAGAATGTTTTAGACTTATCTAAGCACTATGATTAGCCTAAATTAAGGTAATTAGCATGCATAGGTGGTGCTTATGCTTAGTATATATTGCGTCTATGATATAGTATATAGTACTCTGGTTCTTGTATGTTCTAATTATTTTTGTTAGCAATATTATTACAGTGATAAGCTCATGTTATCCTCTGAAATGTTAATCACATGATCACTAGTTATGTTAGTTTATGCCAAGCTTATTTCCAATTAAGTATATCTCATGAGCTAGTCGTTATGTGCTATCATTTTTTATGTATACTAGCATGTTAGGCTTTGTGTAATACCTAGCATGTTAATGTTTAATGTATCATATTGGAACACATTAGCTAATTCCACAATCTAATAATTATACATATATACGATTATTGCCATATCTTAGAAGACCTATAATGAGGATACCCTAGTGCTAGACCTCATTTCGATCTCTGACGCGATGACACCTTCACGCCATCATTCCGTTCCACCTAAATCTTTCCTTCGTCGTTTCCTCTCACTTGACGCATTCTGGAATATTTTACTCGAAGTTGGTATTTATTTCTTTTGCTCTTGCTAGATGCAATAATAGGGTGTGAAGAGACTAATTCAGCTTCCAGTGTAGGAGAAGAGGAGGAATACTATCACGAAGGCATGCCCCCTCTTCTTGATCATATTTGATCCTATATTTCTAAAAATCATTATATTTTGTTATTTATAAACATGCATGCTATTTTATTCCAGGAGCTAGCGTGTCAATTGACACACCATTACCTTTTGGCTTGTCACCCTATTTATTTGATACCCTGAGTAGAATAACATGATTTTATTCCTGAATAGAGTATAGAAATGCTTAGCCATGCTTAATCATATCTTTAGGATGCTTTGAATTGTCTCTTAGGAGGAATGATCTTCGGATTGATGATCCTTAATATTGAAACTTGTTATTGAGCTCGCTGAATTGGGTCGGACGCCCTTTGATTTCTCTATCTATTCTTCCTACTCTAATATGGGTGAAACTTACCATCTAAAAGGTGTGGTGGCAGCTGCATTAGGTTTGAAGGAGCAATTGGCTGCCCATATTGAATAAGGTCAAAGTCTTGAACCTAAGGATTATGAAAACAGTATAACCACATGCTATATCAGCACTGGCTTGGTTAAGTAGGTTAGTCAACCCTTGGTGTTGATGTCATCGTACCGCAGAAAGGGTGGATGTAGCTACGAGGACCTTGAAATAGATGGGGGGACCAGAGGGTGGGTACGTACTCTCAACTCTGGGCCAGACCTGGTGGGCATGTCACATCAGGGGGGGATCTAGTGTCATCACGGTCTCCCTGCCAACACACCCATGGGGTTGTGTACAAGCTCGATCTGCTAGGCATAAGGGGATGATCATGTCATATGGGTAAAATGTACAAACTCTGTAGAGTGTTAAACTAATCGATTAGTCATATCCACAGTCGTTGATAACACAAGACTCATTCTTGATGAAAAGGACCTATCATTCTCCCTCTTGCTATTTCCCTCTACCCCTTTGCTATTGGAACCTACGGACGAGCTAAGGTGGGAGTTCCTTGCTTGTATGTGTTGGTCGTGGACCTCACATGTTGAAAAATACCCCTAATACAAAAATTGGTTTTCTTCAAAGAGATGCCTTCGAATCTACCATAATATTAAAATTAAAAAACCTACTTTTATGCAGAAGAGCCATAAAGCCTTCTCTTGAAGCCTCTTGTACATTATTTAGGTGTTTCCCTACGAGGGGGCCCGCTGAGTACGTGAAATACTCATCGACATGTTGTGTTTCGGTGGTGTGCAGAGGAGTATGCTAAAGAAGGCACCGACAAGGATTACTTCTACGATATTCCCAAAGAGTAGGTCACATGGTCTCCGTCAATTGCCTGTGGCTATTATTCTCTCTGATGTAATAATGTTGCAAAAACATGGTACTATGTAAGCCGTGGGGCATATCATACCCAAACTTTGTATTAACTTTGGATGCTTGCAATGTTATTCATTTCACCCGTGTACCATCAGCTTGATCCCAAACTGATGAGGATGTACCGGGGGGGGGGTCTGGTAGTTGGAACTGGACTCCCACACAACCTCAATTCAATCCCCATTGATCTACATTCTAGTTCGCCCAAATAGAGCGTCTCTTCATCAACCAAGCACAATTGCAACTCCTCAATCCCGCCTATCTGCTTTTGCCTACAATTGTCATCGTCTCTTCATCGCCAATGGAAAATTTCCCTCTACACCCAGGGTGCTTCACTCCTCCAAGAGTTCAGGCCGAGGATGGAGGGGAAGGGAGGCTGCTCCTTTCGTACTTCACCACAAGCCCCAATCTAGAAAAGTCCCACGAGGATCACCTGACCGAGCAAGTCTTTCCATCACCGCCAATTGAAGAGGTTGATGAGGCAGTGCATATTCTTTGTGACCTGATTGTCCACGAGCTTCATTGGCCAGTACTGAGCTTCTCCTTGGTAGCATATGGGGTAGGCCTCTGCCAACTTCGTTCTCCATTTGAGCGTGATCTCCTAGTTCAGTTGCTGCCACAATAGTTAGGGCCCGATCACGCTGTTCGGTTTATTAAGCATTAGAAAGCCATAAATTTCTATAATGTACCCCTGGAGAGAGAAGGATCGATCATGTTCTTTGGCTTCCCTCTAGACTTCAAATCCTATAGATTCATAGCTCAGGGAGTTGGAACCTTTAGATGACTATTGTATGCAGATGCCCAATCTGTTCCACGTAGTGTGGTGATTCGGTGCTCTTCTACATTTTGTGGTGTGAGGAGGTCTTGGTCGGTTCCTACTTATATCTTAGTGGTGCACAACCACCCTAGTATCATCGGGCTAGATAACAACCACCACCGAAGGATCCAGATGGGTGAGGTACCCACACCAGCACCACCAATGCCGCCAGCTAAACTAGACCCAACATGGGAATTCTCCCTTGAGCAACAATAACAACACCAGCATTATCACCTTGGATGGGAACCATGACCGGTTATGCCTCAAGGTCAACAACCACCGGCACAAGTGGAGCAAATCCAATCACAATCCACAGTGACATTTTCCATCAGTGACAGTGCCTCTTCAGTCAATGTAGCTCCTAAGGACGATGATGAGATTTTGCAGGAACAACCTCCAGCACCTGCAGGTCCGGATGACCAAATTCCTGATCAAGCGAATGTTGCGAACTGGGCAATTGTTCCTTATTAGCCGCTTGTTTGGTTCCAAATCCAAATTATGCTAATTCTAGTCTTGAACCTCACCTCTTTGGCTTGGGACAGTGCTTTTGCCTCTCTTGTCCCAGATATGGTGATGCAACAGGGTCCATGTAAGGTTAGTCAAGGTCTAACTAGGAATCTTTTGCAATACAAGCGTAGCTGTGAAATCTTGGTGGCACCAGATCTTGCACTTGGTAAAAGGGTCTCCATCTAAAAAAAGATTTCTAACTCTTGCAGCTAAGCCTTTGGAAGATATCCCTGATGTCCCAATTCAACCTGCCGCATCTCAGGGCATGGTGAATCTTGTACAATGACACCCCAAACATGCTCCTACATGCATGGCAGCGACAGGCTTAATGAGGAGCAAACTTCATGATAGCAACTTCTGCCACATAGCCCTGTCAGATAGACCAAAGAAGAGTGTTTAGATTGGGGCCAAGAAGAAGCTCTTTATGGACAATACATCATCAGAACAGGATTTGTCACTTGACTAGGCGCCAATGAAGAAGGAACCAGTGGCTATAGAGGAACCAAGCTAGTCTGAGCAATCAACGCCACATCTGACTATACCTATGATCCAGCGAGTGGGAGCTGAACTATACATCATGGAGGAAGAACTATCAACATCTAAGCTTAGCCGGTGCCCAAAAGCTAATGTATCAACTCCAATCTTAATGATGAATAAGCATTGCGATTGCAAACTAGGGGGTCATCTTAGGGGTTCATGGGGGGCCTTTGCTCTGGCTTTCTAGTTTCTCTTGGTATGATCAGCTTTAGCATCATATGTGTAGTATTTTGGTGGACACCAATATTGCTTTTCTAGTCTTCTCTCCTGTTGTGCTATGCAAGCAACTATCTCCTACACTCTTGGTTAATGTGCTTTATGTCTATGCATAATTTTCGCTCGTGGAATATTCTTTGCTAGAATGTTCGAGGTATGAACTCCTCAACTCATCTCCGAGGTTAAGCTATAGAGCATTAACAATTCCTACATCACTTTGATCCCTAAAACCTCTTCGCCTGAAACAGTTAATGATTTCCGGCCAATATCTCTTCTTAATATTAGTCTCGATTTCCTCTCCAAATTACTGGTAGACAAGCTATAGACAATGAGGCAAGTGTATCCACTGTAATCAATATGGCTTCATCAAAACACTCATGATTTAGTACATTCTAGTTTGGGGCATTCAAATATCTCCATCAATGTCAATAGTCAAATAGGGATATTGTACTCCTTAAGCTAGACTTCGAAAAAGCTTTTGATATCATTGAGTGTAGTGTCATTCTACAAATCTTACAACACAAAGGGTTCAACAATACATTCTATTTTTTTACCTTGGAGCTACCTACAACAATTATAGCATATATTTATAGCACATGCAAGCATTGCTTATGGAGTGGAAGGAAATTGAATGCGCCGAAGCAATCACTAGCAGCCTAGCAAATGATGTGCAACCCAAAGAATCAGGAAGGGCTAGGAGTCATAAACCTAAAATTGCACAACAAAGCTCTCATGTCTAACTACCTACATAAATTATACAATAAGGAGGAGGTTCTATGGGTGAAGCTTATTTGGAGCTCTTATTATCAACGGCAAGTCCCTCAAGCTCACGGACATTTTCAAAGCTACAACATCATGCACTATCGGTTATGGCGACACAGTTCTTTCTGGGAGGATCTTTGGAATGCTATTTATCTACACCTTTGCTCAGAATAACCTCCTCATAGTTCATGCAATGTTTGATGCTTTAGACCTCTCATTCTTCAACCCTTGTCGGAGGCTGCTCATCGTGATTACGAAGAGTTATATGTATTGAAAGGAAGCATGAATCAGGATAAAGCGTCAAGGGACAAATGTTAGTATGTTTGAGGCACCGATATGTTCTCATCATGCAAATTCTATCACTTGGTCTTCAAACAAATTCAGGCCTCGCCAATTTTCTCCTAGCTCTAGTGTAGCAAGTGCTTGCAGAAGCATAAGGTCTTTGCTTGGTTGATTCTAGTTGATTGATTAAACACTAGGTCCATTCTCAAAAGAAGAAAAATGCATCTCCCCTCAAATTATAATTGTGTGTTGTGTGTGCTCCAGGCTGAAGAGGACCACTCTCACTTGTTCTTCAACTATCAATTCAGTCGATGTTGCTGGACATACCTTTAGATAGATTGGGGCTCCTCTTAGGACCCTTATGCCATACTTCACCATGCTAAAAAGCATTTCGAACAACCTTTTGTCTTGGAATTTATAATCTTGACAGCATGGAATGTTTGGAAGCACCGCAACGATCAGATTTTCAAAGATCAACCACCTTCCTTCAAGAGCTGGCGACAAAACTTTAGAAATGATATCCTCATGCTTATGCATAGAGTGAAGAAAATTCACCAACCTCTTCTCCCCAAATGGCTAGAGTCTCTTAATTAGTTTATGTTAAGCTTAGTTTTTCTTTGTTCTTGTTTTGTTCGTCTGTATATAGTATGGTGCGTACAGGTCAAGTTCCTTTTATATACCATAGGGGCCTCCCCTACTATTTATTCAAAAAAAAGATCAAGACACCCTTACGGTTATTAGGTGGTATCTGAGCAAAACAAGTTGCTCGTTGAGAACTTTACCCTTACAATATTTTTTGTTTGCATATTTTTCCTATCGTACACATATAGTCGAAAATCCAAAAATAAAAATCATCGTTGTCCAAACCAATCTAAGCCTGCAATTTTCAATCTAGTACTGGTGCACTGCGGGATTTTTCTTGTATTAATCATGCCGAGTTTTGGTCCTAGATTGGTTCGTGTTTAGATAAAACAAATTTGTCGCTTCTTTGTTCTGTTCATCCGAGAAAAAAGAAAAGAGCAGTAGATTATCGTCTCTTTGTTGTCCTCTTTGTTTCTACTTCAAAACAAGCGATGATCTCCAGCCGATCTGACAGCCCACATCGACCAGTCTGACCACCCGCGCATCTTTGTGCGCACACCACGGCTACTCGGTGCTACCTCTTCCGTTCCCTTGCCATCATCGCCTTCGCCATCCATCATCATCAACTTCCGCACCACCATCTCACCATCACCACCACCGGCTTCATCACCTCCCGCTGCCAAAATTGGTGCCGATGCCGCGGTCAAGAATAAGGATAATGATTCCATCTAGGGCTCGATTTGGGAAAAAAAGAAGGACTCCAACCAACGTTCAGACAATGTAGGTCAAGGAATACACATAGAAATAGAAGAAAAGGAAGAAATCCTACTCAGAGACGAAACCGAGTCCAACTCCAAGAGGTAGGTCGGACCGAGCTTCTCAAGTGCACAAGTGGCCCATCATGCAAGAATCTTTTCCTTCCTGTCATCCTTCACCCAGTCTAACCGTCCATCTGAAGAGAGGCCGGTTTAAGCTGACATTGGGCCAGTTTATACTGAATAAGAAAAAATATCCTCAAAACGTTTGTTTCCGTTCCCGTTCGGTCTGACCACCTTTGCAGCTAGTCTGATTGCCCCTTCTATTTTTGTTTTCTTTCTGTTTATCATGTTAGTTTGTCCTTTGATTCAGTATCTAGGATTAGGTTTATCTTAGCTCGTGCTAGTGAAAATCCAACAACTAGGGCTAGTATTTCTGAGCATCTTTTCAACTTGCATTGCTAGTTTGTTAAAATTTGCCTATCCTTGCTACTCACTTGAGCCTATACTAGCTCCACCTGTCTACATCGTGCAGATTCTTAGTCTCCTGGCAAATGCTTTACTCAATCTTCGGAGAACGTTTGATGCCGCCGGGTGCCAATTACCACCTACATGCATGTTAAGAACTTGTAAGAGCTTGATATTGGCTTGAGTGTTGAGAGACTTGTCCTCACATCCTAGCAGGTGATAGGAAAATTATACTTGTGATTTTGTTTTTTTCTCTTCTACTAACAGTGACAGGTTCACGAAATATGAAATTTGGATCCCGCTCTATACCAGAAGATGAGCTAGACGTTGAATACAGGAACAACTTCATCACACTTAAAGGTGCAAATCATGACACACATATCACAAGTAAGTTCACCACCTGTTTATGATGGTAAATATTATCCTGAAGGTTTTCTTGCTTGGGAATTAGATGTAGCGCGGATGTTTGAAAAACATGAAATTCTTGAGTATGATAAAGTTAGAGTTGCTACTAGTGGATTTACATATGTTTCTGCTAGTTGGTGGAGGTTACATAGTCGTTTACATTCAAATAACATACCCTCCACTTGTGCTGATTTGAAGGAAGTTACGAGAGATATATTTGTACCTCCATACTATGCTAGCGAATTTCTTAAAAACTTAAAATGGTTAGAACAAGGTAGAGACACCGTGCAAATTTATTATAGTAAATTTCATTCTCGTTTGATATATTCTAATATATCTGAAAATGAGGACTTTATCATGGATAAATTTATGAAAGGGTTGAACCGTGACATACGTGATAGATTTTGATATATTTCTCGTAGCATTACTGGTTTGTTTTGTCGTGCTTGTGTTTCTTGAGAGAGGAATACAAGACCAAACATATAATCAAACCTCAATACAAGACCCCATGTCGTGTTCAGCACTGGATGCTTCTTCCATTGCTTCCCACAATATGGTACCTACTACACATGAGTCAAGCCTACATGGTAATAATAAATTTATTAATTTCCACAATCCACATGCCATTGATATTTGCCCTGACAAAGTAAATGCACCATGTATTGAGTTGAGTGCCTATACTGATCACACCCGTTATAAAAAATAGTGTTGCTAATTTGAGTCTACCGTGTGATCAAACAAATGAATTACTTGTTGAATTGTGTAAAGCTGAATAAGAGATAACGAGACGAGTAGGCACACAGTATGATTCTGCACAACAAGAGTTGCTTCTGATACTTCCACCAGTGCTGCGACTACCACAAGTACTTCCACCATTGCTGCAAATGTCGCACCGCTTCGAGTTTGTGACCCATCTTCACTGCCGGTACCTACCACACATGAGTTGAGCCTACAAGGTAATAATAAAGGAACCAATTCCCACACTCCACATGCCATTGATATTAGTCTTGTTGAATTCCATGCTCCATGTGTTGAGTTAAATGAACTATCCTTATCCACTACACATGCTATTTTAGAGCAACCTAGAGTGGAACCAATTGTTACTTTGCCTTTGCCACAAGTTGAGAATACTACTTATGATGAATTACTTGATGCTCCTTGTGAAAAAGAAGAGTTGTCTGATAATACTTCACTTATATCCATGCCACAACTAGTTAGTGTTAAAATTAGTGTTCCACATGCTGAAACTATTGATATCCCTCGAATTGATGAGATATGATGACATTGTTTCCACAACATCACTTGACTAATGTTCTAAATCACATGAATTGCTTGATGACACTATTGAATGTGCCCCATATGACACCATTGATTTATGTAGTGATTTGGATGTACAAAGTGATGATACATAGGAGGAAAATTTCTTCTGATTTAGAAGCCACATGTCGTAATATTATTGATGTGCAATCTGTTATGGGCTATCCAAGCTGTAATGTAAATGATATAAAATATGATTTGAGTGCTCCTTGTCCTGATTGTTTCTTTTCCTACTTTAAGAGCACCAATTGTTGAGCCATGTGTAGAACCTGATTCTAAAATAGGCTATGATAAGTTGATAGAACATAATGACATGTATAATACCATTAGTCATGATTTTGTATTTGCTATCCAACTTGTTAACCCTATGACTTTGACAAATGCTCTAGAAAAGGTTTCTGAACTTGTGCATTTACCATCTTGGAATTCCACCTACACTCCTACTTATAGGATTAACTTAATTGGATCTACTAATGTAGATGATGAAATTTGTGTGCATATGATTTGCATCACTTGTACTAAACCGGTTGTTTTGAAACTTACTCATTTTGACAACGACCACTTGCAATTATTCATCTCATCACCTACGCAATGTTGCTATTTTATTCAAAGGATCATGTTACATGCTATAGCAATTCATGGCATAGGACAATAAATTCTTGGTGCATAGGATTTGCATTCCATGTGGTCAACTTCCTGCGTTGAAAGGTCAACTTCCTGCGTTGAGAAAAGATATTTTGACGTCAATGCTTCATTGTTTTGATATGACCTCCAATATTGGTACTAAATTTATGATAAATAGCATGTTACATAATTGTTCTAATATTAGTGCATTGTCTTGCTCTCAATTTCAGCATGATGTGGCATCTTATTGGGATAATAGTAATGTTTATTCTCCTAGATTATGATGGTTTAATGATGGGCATTGCACCACATATTATATGCATGAATGCTTCACTTATACTTGCAAATTAAGTTGCAACAATCATTAGAATTATAAGATTGATATGGCACTATGCATGTTTTCGAAATCTACCTAGGTGTATCACCGTTTTAATTATGGTTTTGACATATTTGCTAACCCTGAAGAGCTAACCATGCTAGATAGATACATATATGCTACGTATGTGTTTTCTTTGCTCTTTGATGGTTTTAGTTTATGCAAAGTTGAAGACGGCTTTGTCTTCAATGAGGGGAGTATGATGAGACTATGACACCTATAAATGCACCTGTAGCTACCCCTACTTCCACTACAACCTTGGCTCAAGCTATGAAGGACAAGAGAAGGTTCATCAAGATCTTCAAGAATAATCGAGGATTCAAGTTCAAGCTCTCGGGAGAAGGAGCGAATGAAGTTCATGTGATTATGACGATATCCCACATGGATTGGAGCTGCATAAAGAGTTCTCCCACGTAATTTTTGGTCCAAAAAGACCTAGAGATCAAGTCTCACAAGATCTAGACTCTGATTCAGATTGCCGAGACAGCCATGACTTCAAACGTTTATATCTCGGGATATGGACTCCAATTTGGGTGATTTTGGACTCTTTGGAAAGCTTATCTTGTGCTCTTTTCAAACTGTTTAGCCTTAACTCCAAATTCCTTACAAGCACACTGTAATTGCCAAAATAGTCTAGGACTATTTTTGAGACAAATCACATCTTCTCTTTATATACCCCCTAGGATTCTCTCTTTATGTTTTGGGTTTCATTGAGATGTTTATTATTGCTTCAAGTTAGCATCTACAAGTCGTCTAGGACTACCATCTTATTCAGATCACCAGTGCAATCCCAAATTCATTCTTCTAGCCTTTGTGCCAATTTAATACTCCCAGTTTCAAATTGCATATTGTCATAGTTCTTACTGGTTTTTCGGTTGCTTGTAGGAACTCAAACTTCATTGTTTAGGTTGATCGCACCTAGTGCAATCCCAAATTCATTCTTCTAGCCTTTGTGCCAATTTAATACTCCCAGTTTCAAATTGCATATTGTCATAGTTCTTACTGGTTTTTCGGTTGCTTGTAGGAACTCAAACTTCATTGTTTAGGTTGATCGCACCTATGGCAAGGTCAATAACCATCAAGATTGCTTTAGCGATTGCTAAGGTGTATCATTGTGTATGGTATAGTCGGATCGTCAAGGTCAGCCTCCACCAAATTGATAGCTACATTTTGTCTCATCAAAAGATCGAGCCACCGTCTCATCAACCGGTGAGCAGAGCTAGCAGGGATGATCGCCAAGTCCTCGTCAAGGAGGCACAAGGGCGAGCCAGAGATCCGTACAAGCGAGGAGCATCTAAAAAATTTTCGGTGGACATAGTAGGTAGAGGTGAGGAGGAGATAACAAAATTGCCAAAGATGTGGCAATAAGATAGTGGGCAGAACCATAAACTACCTAGGGGCAAGAATGTATATACACTTGTAAGTCGTTTCCGCCTATAAAAGGGCGGGGTGACCCTTCTCATTGGGCAGAGATATCTAATACATTCTCGGGAGTTCTCGGTTGTTTTTCCATCTATATTTTTCGCATTTATGTTTAACAAGAATTCCGAGGGAGCAATAGTAATTGCGACAGGCGACACGCGGCGCCTGTCCTGCCCGTCACTCGGTCACTTTTGCCGTTGCGTTCGGAGACGGGCCACTTTTGGCATTGACCCCGGTCGCAGGGTCAAAACAGCCATTTTTTCTAAAGTTGGAAGATGTATGGCTGAGTACGTCGACATGGATCAGCACACGTTAGAGCACTCTGGACTCCCTCAAAGTTTGTGCCGCTAAAATTATCGTGTCGAAAGTTTTAGTTAAATATAGGAGTAGGTACACCCATTAACTCTAGATATGATCTTGGGGCCTTAGAGCATCTTTAAAAGAGTTGCTAGATGCCTTCCTATCTGCATACTTGCCAAAAGAGACCAAACACCTCGCTCCAATAGATTCTGCATCCTCATCCTTATCCTATCGTGTTCTACATCTCGCCCCGGTCATTCCCCATCCGTAGCGAGGACAGTTCATTCTGCATCTTGATCACCGGCCAACCAACCGAGCTCGGAAGACTCCCTCCCGCTAACCCCTCCAGCTAGCACATTGACGACTTCCCCTTCCTCTATCGGAGCTGTGGTGCAGGACCAGGCAAAGCTCGCCGATGACTTGATTCCAACAGCACCGACCCACGTCGCCGTTCTGGATCCAGCACCGCCTCCCATAACCAAGCCTCCACTCGTTGCGCCAGAACCTCCACCTCTTCGAGCCGTTCTTCAACTGCAAGACCTGCCACCACTTCGACCCAGATCCAACATTTCATCTTCCTCCTCGAGCATCTCCACTTACCGCCGATGCCCTCCTTGAGCATTTCGTCGGCGGCCAATTTGAGGTAGGGAATCCAATCACTTCTGATGGCTCAGTTGATCTTCTGTGTGGATGGTTGATTTGTACTGATTGCTTGGTTGATTTGGTTTGATTTGTGTTTGGCTCGGTTGATTTGTACTTAGTCTGAGATTGGCAGAGTACCTTGCATGAATATAGTGTTTGTAGGATCGATGGCTTTCGACAAAGGGGTGTGAATGTCAAACATTCAAATATCACTATTCAAAACTTTGCACTAAAGCATGAAAAACTAGAGTGCAAAATCTTAAAAGTGCAGCAGAAGAACGTGTTCAAATTAGAACGATCTCGGATGGTCTGTGAAAGGACCGAAGGTGCCGACTAGAGGGGGGTGAATAGGAGGCTAATTAAAATTACTTCTTTTAACTTTATTGAATAGATTAGGCCTTACTCAGAAGTAGTGTGAGCTAACTGTGTAACAGATGAGCAGCACAGGTAAGGTATTAAGTATGATTTAACACGTGGCTGTCACACAGGTGGCTAACACAGGTGAGCTAAGGACTTAGAAATAATGTGCAACCTAGCTTGCTGTGTAACAGGTAGCTGACACATGTGAGAGATATGATTAATAGCAATTGTGACACAGCTAAGATAGCACAGGTAAAAAGTAGATCTATAATAAATGAACAGAATAAGTCTAAGATCACACAAGCATGCAAGAATAGCAAGTAGTCTAAGAAATGCAGTAAGTACTCAGAGACAAGGTGTTTTTCACTGAAGTTCCCTGCTCTTCTCAGAGAGTTACGTCTCCATTGGAGAGACTACTCTGAAGAGATAGCCAGTACTGAATCGTGCTTGTTCTCCGAGTACCTGACAATCAGGCCCCTTCCTTTGCTTGTGGAAGTCCTTTTGCCTTGCCATAGGTAGACTTCAGATCACCTTCACAGACTACTGGTTCAGCCCATACAAGCTTGGGTGATACCAGCAACTCCTACGCCCATCTACCAGCAACTACTCTGATCCCTAATAAGGAGAGAACCTCCGACAGTCTTCTGACTCAGCAGACAAACCATCGCAGTGCAGGTCCCTTAGCATTTACAAGCTCTCCCCTGGTACAGAGATGTACCTGAGTCATAGAGCGCTAGACCACCTGTGACACAGCTGTGTCACACCGGTGACTCTAACCCCTAGGGTTTTCTACTGCTAACACTGCAGAGTGCTAATAAAAACCAGTTTCACACTTGTGCAAAACTGCTGACACAGGGCCACTGACCTCAAAGCATCAGTGCCACTATCCAACACCCTGAGCATTGAGCAAAAGATCCTCCACAGATTATTACTACTTCATCCCTCTTGATAGTACGGGTGTTTCCTATGGACTCAAAGAAACTAGCAAATCTAGCCTTTACCTACCACCTACTGTATTCACGGCCCTTGACGCATCAAGCCACCATCACCTTGCTTGCAACTCCTTGCACAGCACCGGATTCCTCACAGCTGTGACACAGCTGCCTAGCACAGCCATTCCTTTGTCCTGGAAACCACCTTTGAACTTTTTGGGTGGTCATCATTCCCTTGATGACCCTTCTTCCTGGAGCCTATTTAACCTGCTTACACTCATTGTAAACGTTAGATCCCAGATTGAGTTGCCATTAACCATCAAAACCACTTAGGGGCCTAGATGTTCTTTCAATCTCCCCCTTTTTGGTGGTTAGTGACAACCCATTCATCAACTTCTCAAAAAGATTGAATGAGAGATACATGTGCAGGTTGTTAGAGAATACTCCCCCTGAAGCTGTGCATAATAGATTTGCTTCTATCAGACTAGTGCACAGATTTTAATTTTGGATATGAGTAGTATGTTCTTACAATTTACACTTTTATCAGTTCAGAGAATGTGTATCAGAGCATATGTCATTTCAGATTGTATGTATCAGAGCATATGACATAAAGGATATATCCGAACTGATATATTTTTCTTCTGATGCAGTTATAATAACTGGAGTATATGAGTTTTAATCAGAGCATTCCAGTTATGATAATAGAGCATATAGATGTGTATCAGAGCACAAATGGAGCACAAATAGACATGAGAATCAGAGTAAATTTATGTCCAAAGCATCAGAGCAAAAACTTACTGCATCAGACCAAAAGATTACTGTAGTTTAAATTGATTGTAATCAAGACAGAAGAATCAGAAATTAAAACACAAGTCTTGATACAGCAAAATATTTACTCCCCCTATATCCAAAATACTCTCTCTTATATTTATCTCTCCCTTTAGCACTTCTCCCCCTTGCACTATTACTACCATTTTCTCTCCCCCTTAGACACTAAAACACCAGAAAGGGGATGAGGAGAAGAAACATTCAGGGGAACTTGGTCTTCAGCAGCTGGAGAACTTCTGACAGTTGAGCCTGCAGCTGATCGATTTTGGAATCCAGACTGTCAACTTTGGTTCTAAGCTGAAGATTTTCTATGCGTAGAGCTGCAAACTGAGTTGGCATGACTTTGTTCTGATAGGCTCTGGCTGCTATTTGAGACATGAGAGAGGAGGACAGAGTGCCATCTTCAGCTACCTGTGTCACAGACATTAACTCAGCTGGGTTAGCTACAGGGGACTCAGCTGTGACACCTGTAGGCACTTGGACTTCAGGTGCTGGCACCGGAGGGACAGGCACTTGAGGAGCTGTGGGAGCAGCTGTGTCACCAGGGGCAGACACAGCTGGATCAGGAGAATCACCAAACAAAGCTGGCACAGCAACCTCATCAGGATGGTCATCAGCCTGAGGCCTGAGCTGGGTCTTGATGGTCTTCACAGTCATATCGAAGTTGGAATCCAGAAGACCTGTGCATTGAAGGATCATGTAGATGATGTACGATCCTTGCCTTCTTACTTGATTTCCATCTCATGTGTTAGTATCCTTCCTAACACTTCAGTGGGCTTCATCTGGTCGAACCCATCTTTCTCTTTCAGCATCAGAACAAGAGTTCTGTAGGCCTTTGGAAGCACTGACAGAAATTTCTAGATCACTTCTTCATCATCTACCCGATTGGAGCCTAGAGCCTTCAACTGGTTGGTAATGATGGTGAGTCTTGAAAACAGGGAGTTGATGTCCTCACCATGCTCATACTCAAACCTCTCCAGCATTGATTCCAGAAGGCTTTTCTTTGACTTCTTCAGAGTGTTGCTGCCCTCATAGATCTGCTCCAGGGTATCCCAGATATCCTTAGCAGAGTCCATGGTACTGACTCTGTTGAAGTCATGCTCCTGTAGACCCGTAAATATAGCTGTGGCAGCCCTAGCATTGTTCTGAATGTTTCTCTTGTCATTTATGCTAGGGACGATGGTGTCTTCCAACCTGTAGCCTGTACACATAACTTCCCACATATCTGGATCAATGGTGATAAGATACATTTGCATCTTTCTTTTTCAGAAGGCATAGTTAGTTCCATTAAAGACATGTATTTTACCCTCATAGTCCGACATCCTTTAAACTCTGGCTGTTAGGCCAAATCAAAGAGCAACCTATACTGATACCAATTGAAAGGACCAAAGGAGCCTACTAGGGGGCGAGGTGAATAGGAGGCTAACTAAATTCACTTCTTTTAGCTTAGGTTATCAAAATTAAGTCTTAGCAGATTGCAAGGTTAAGTTAGCTGTGTGACAGGTGAGCAGCACAAGCAATATATGTTATGTAAATTAACACGTAGCTGTCACACAGGTATGTAAGACAGGTAAGCTAATAACTTAAAACAGATAAGCAAGACAGATAGCTGTGTAACAGGTAGCTGACATAGGTAAGGGATATGATATACAGCGACTGAGGCACTGCTACGCTAACACAGGTGAAAAGTGATCTATCACAGATAACCAATGTATATCTAAGAACACACAAGCATGCAGATCTAATGAGTAATTAAAAGGCAATATAAGAAGTACTCAAAGAGACAAGGTGTTTTTCACCGAAGTTCCCTACTCTTTTCAGAGAGGTACATCTCCGTTGGAGAGGCTACTCTGAAGAGATCACCAGCACTGAATCATGCTTGTTCTCCGAGTACCTGAGTAACCAGGCCTCTTGCTTTGCTTGTGGAAGTCCTTTAGCTTTGCAGCAGGTAGACTTCAGATCACCTTCATAGACTACTGGTTCAGCCCACACAAGCTTGGGTGATACCGGCAACTCCTACACCCATCTAGGAGTAGACACTCCAAGAGTAACAGATTCAGCAGCAACAACTCTTGGAGGAACCAATGCTCTTTGCTCAGAGGCTCTAACTCTCTTGAACTAACTCTTAGGAAGTTTGGCTTTTGTTCAGAGGGTGAGAGGCTTGCAACAGTCGAATATGATTCACTAGGTTGAGTAGGGTTGAGGTCGAAGACCTCCCCTGGTCCCCTATTTATAGGGTTCACACGTACCTAACCGTTACACTCATGCCACGTAGGATTAAGTGGGTCACCGGTGACACAGCCAATCACAACGCACAGCGGTAACCGGCTCAGGCAGATCGACACCTATGTCACCGGAGGCACACACACAGGTGAACCCTTAACTGACGTAGCCTAACTACTCAGCCCGATCTTGGCACATTACATGCCCTCAACGCACAACTAACTCTGATCCCTAATAAGGAGAGAACCTCCAATAGTCTTCTGACTCAGCAGACAAACTATTGCAGTGCAGGTCCCTTAGCATTTACAAGCTCTCCCCTGGTACAGAGATGTACCTGAGTCATAGAGCAGTAGACCACCTATGACACAGTTGTGTCACACAGGTGACTCTAGGCTCTAGGGTTTTTCTACCGCTAGCACTGCAGAGTGCTAGCACAAACCAGTTTCTCACTTGTGCAAAACTGTTGATACAGGACCACTGACCTCAAAGCATCAGTGCCACTGTCCAACACTCTGAGCATTGAGCAAAAGAACCTCCATAGATCATTACTGCTTCATCCCTCTTGATATTACGGGTGTTTCCTATGGACTCAAGGAAACTAGCAAATCTAGGCTTTACCTGCCACCAGTTGCAGTCACGGCCCTTGACGTATCAAGCCACCATCACCTTGCTTGCAACTCCTTGCACAGCACCGGATTCTTCACAGCTGTGGCACAGCTGCCTAACACAGCCATCCCCTTGTCCTAGAAACTACCTTTGTACTTTTTGGGTGGTCATCCTTTCCTTGATGACACTTCTTCCTAGAATCTATTAATCCTGCTTACACTCATTGTAAATATTAGATTCTAGTTTGAGTTGCCATTAACCATTAAAACCAACTAGGGGCATAGAGAGGAGCTAGAGGAGGCGACGGGGCACCCACCTGAGGCGGCGGCGTGTGACATGAGGCGGAGAGGAGAGGTTGAGTGGCGCCTGGATGCGTGAGAGAGGGTCAGAGGATTAGGTTTAGGTTATGGGCCGACGGGCCAAGTGAAGGGATCGGCCGGCCCTGGTGGTTTGGCTCAATTAGAAAAATATATATGGAGGTGTTTCCTTTTTCTTTTAAAACAGAAAATAAGAACTCAAGGGGAAACTATTTCTTTTAAATGATAATAAGAGTAACAAATGGAATATGAATTTTAGGTCAAATAAGAATTTTAGCATATCTACTTTAGTTAAAATAGTATTAAGGAGAAAGAATATTCGATAAATGCTTAAACGATAAATTTTAAGTTAAACCTTTAAATTAATTACCAAGTAAATTGATGTGTGATAAATAATATTACTGATCTTCCAATTGAAGTAAAATAAAGTTAACTAATATTGTGCATGACGTTTCATGCAAGTCTTAAGAATGTTAAGAACCTAACTATACCTTAAAGAATTGTAAATAATTCATAAAATGCTTGTGAAAAATGGAATATATTGGATCTCGCACTTTAGAATGCATTCTTTCAGATGCATGCATTGCCATGTCATTGCATTCATCTTTGGAACTTTTCTGAAACAAGTCCTTATCGGACTTTGGTGCTTTTATTCAAAAACCGGAGTTCAGCCAGCAGACTAGTCAAACTCCACTACCTATCCGTTACTAGGCAAGTCCAGTTTCTTATTCATATTCGTTGAGAATGATTTACAAAATTTCCTTCTTATCTATAACATGCACAAAATGAAAACCTAATTTCTAAAGATGAATGAATTGTTGATTTATGGATCGCCAATTTTTGGGTGTGATCATGGTGGGTGGTGAAATCCTGGAAACGTGCCGAGGGTACATTGGAAGGTGGATTTCATCACACGGGTTTATTCATTATAATGTTAAAGCAGCCAATGATTGATTGTGCTTAAGCACCATAGTGATCACGCATACCACATACCTTGTATGAGTGGGACTGAGCCCAAAGTATCTTGGCCATAGGTCATACTACTCTGGGAAAGGAAGGCCTCAATAGTTGGATGTGTAGTATCAATTGTTGAGAAGGTGGTGTTAGCCGTTGGCTAACCACAATATGTTGGACCTGGAGTATGAACGTGAGACTGGTAGTTCTGGCCTGTTGTGCGGACTACGACGTGAGGTATGACTGAACGGGCGGTGAAATGGCTCTTTGACTTTACGGTTTGGCTGTGCATGTGACGACATGAACGCCATGACTATTGGTCATTTGTGGGTATAGTTGCACACCTCTGTAGATTGTAAGAAAGTGTGGCTTAGTCACTCCATGTTCCTGGTTAGAACTGCGAATGCGACAGGAAAGGGGTCCGTCGGGGATCCTAGCAGCTTGTAAGGCATGGGATCATAGTCTCTTAAAGTAAAACTTGACTTTCTTACCTTACAAAATTACATTGCTTTTGGAGAACATTGCTGTTCTTATAGTAGATAGTGCATCAAACACTTCTTTGCTATTTCTGGACTTGTTGAGTACCTTTTGTACTCATCCCTCTATTCTAATTCCTTTGATTAGACTATGAGCCGACGAGGGAGACGGAGGTGTTGTACGTCGAGGTTGAAGAAGAAGCCCCTGAAGAGCAGACGTCAACAAAGGAAGATGAAGTCGTCAACTACTACATTGAGTACCGAGACGAGAATGCCACCGAGTAGAAGAGTAGGTCGTTTGAGACGAGAGTTGTAGATAAGGCTTTTGCTGTAACGAAGTGATAACGGTTTTAAATTCCCCGTATTTTTGGGAATAAGTTTGTAAGACTTTGTATTTGTTCTTCAAGTTTATAAATTAAGTTTGTAATATATGGACCACTGCAATGCTTCTATCATGCTATTCTATACGATTTAGGGCCTGTTTGGTTGGGATGTGGTTGTTGACAAAGTTGCTATTGGCTATCTGTCTGGAAAAGCTGCTGTGGCTGCGGGAAAGTGAACATATGGCTTTTGGTTGATCCAAACCATCTATAGCATTTTGAAAAATGAGCACTGAAGCTTCAGCACATTACAAAAAGCTGGTAGAAGGCAGCTTTTCCAAATAGCTGAATTTGCACTTCAAAGCCCACAGTTACCATTGGCAAAAGCTACTGAAAAGCTAGCTGTTTGTTCGGCTGTAACTTTTTCCAGTGAAAAGATACTGAAAAGCCAACCAAACACCCCTATATTGTGGATGAGAAGGCACTTTGTCTACAATATATCAAAGATCGACATATTACCCGAGAGGATAGTATGTGGGTCACCGCATTTAACCTGCGAAATCCTCGTAAAAGGCAAGGGTATTATGATATTTTTATACAAATTAGCGTCTTTACTAACCTATTTACACAAGTTTTGGTACATCAACTTGTTTCGCAGGAAATAAAGAATTTCTCCCAAAAAATACCAAAAATATAATAAAGACGAATATCGCTATCCAGAGAACCTTTCCGGACCCACCAATCACTGAAAAACTTTATCCGTGGAGCGCTATCGGCTCGTCGCGAGATGCACAAAGAGGGGGAACACCGACCACCATTCTGGGTGGGGTGGCCGACCTTGCCCCATAGGCTGGCCGGCCCTAGCTTCTAGGTAGGTCGGTTGGCCCAACCCTCAAGGTAGGTTGGCCGGCCCCTAAACATGCCCGGGGGACTTGTGCGCACCAAGATCCTTTGTGGGAGAGTTGGTCGCGCCTTCAACCTTCGCACCATCCGGGGACCAAGCTTAGCCATCAATCTTGTTGGATGTACCACCTCACTTGTAACTCTAGGTAGAGAAGAATAGGTGACACGGAAGTCACAAATGCAGCCCTTTTCCATTTTAGCAAAATTCTTTCTATTTCTACCTTTCTACCTGCTTAAGGTATTCATCATTCCAGTACAACTGTTGCAGTAGAATGACAACAGACTCGTGTATAGGGAACTAGATTAGCTTAGCTACCTATCTAATTTATTGTAGAAATTCTGGGATCTGCGATTGGACATGGAAAATAGAAATACTTTTTCTTGGGTAAAGGAACAGATGACTCGATCGATTTCTGTATCGATCATGATATACGTAATAACTCGGACATCTATTTCAAATGCATATCCCATTTTTGCGCAGCAGGGTTATGAAAACCCACGAGAAGCAACTGGACGAATTGTATGTGCCAATTGCCATTTAGCTAACAAGCCCGTGGATATTGAAGTTCCCCAAGCTGTGCTTCCCGATACTGTATTTGAAGCAGTTCTTCGAATTCCTTATGATATGCAACTGAAACAAGTTCTTGCTAATGGGAAAAAGGGAGGGTTGAATGTGGGTGCTGTTCTTATTTTGCCCGAGGGATTCGAATTAGCGCCGCCCGACCGTATTTCTCCTGAGTTGAAAGAAAAGATAGGAAATCTCTCTTTTCAGAGTTATCGTCCCGATAAAAAAAATATTCTTGTGATAGGCCCTGTTCCCGGTAAGAAATATAGTGAAATCGTCTTTCCCATTCTTTCCCCTGATCCTGCTACGAAGAAAGATGCTTATTTCTTAAAATATCCCATATATGTAGGGGGAAACCGAGGAAGAGGACAGATCTATCCTGATGGTAGCAAGAGTAACAATACGGTCTATAATGCTACGTCAACAGGTATAGTAAGAAAAATACTACGTAAAGAAAAGGGGGGATATGAAATATCCATACTCGATGCATCGGATGGGCGCGAAGTGATTGATATTATACCTCCCGGGCCAGAACTTCTTGTTTCAGAGGGGGAATCCATCAAGCTTGATCAACCGTTAACAAGCAATCCGAATGTGGGAGGGTTTGGTCAGGGGGATGCAGAAATAGTGCTTCAGGATCCATTACGCGTCCAAGGCCTTTTGTTCTTCTTCGCATCCGTTATTTTGGCACAAGTTTTTTTGGTTCTCAAAAAGAAACAGTTTGAAAAGGTTCAATTGTACGAAATGAATTTCTAGGTCCCGGGATTTCTTACCATCAAGTTGGTAAAAAGCCGCGATTTATTTTTATTGGCAATTGCTAGAATTATCTATGATCTATTTTGGAAATCCCTTTTTTGTTTAGACTGTTTTTTGTTTGCGAGATGTCTGGAATTCCTTATTTCTATCTCATGCAAAAGAAGAGAATCCAAGGCAAAGGCGAGAACAAAAAAAGGATTTCTTCCTTTTAGGAGGGATTGCAGGTCTTCTTAATCCTCTATTCGGCACAAGAAAAGGCTTTTTTGCCTTTTTCTTGTGTCGATTCTTCTTGTATCGAAATAAGAATCCTTTTTCTTCCTATTCGTCAAAGATTACTATTTCTTTTTTATTCGGATCTGTCTCTTGGACCTCTTTTGCTTAGGTTCAGGTGAGGTAGTGGACAAACAGAGGGAAAGAAAATATGGCGGGGGACAAATTTCTTGTGAGCAAATAGAATTGCTTGACTTGTTCAATTAAGTTCAACTTCGAACTTACAGAAATTTTGCAAAAAAACGTATACTCTTCCGTTGAAGGGTGGTTTTTATTTTTAGGCTAGTTGAGTAGTTTTGATTAAGGTTTTATTAGTTTATTACTCTAAACTAAATCAATAATTTGCAGGATACTCCCTTCGTGCAATAAAATATTGGATCCTCCATTGATCTCTTCTTTCTTGTTGCTTCATAAGAGTGAATCAAATAGATTAAAGTCGCGTTATAAGAGTAATAATTCCGCGGGTCCTTTCCGCTCTAATCAGATAAAGGGGGGTAAGGACCCGCTAAGCTCCTACTTTTTCATGTTTACAATCTGGTCCCTCCGATTACTATAGAGATGAACCCAATCCAGAATATGAACCGTAAAAGAAAACACCTACTAAACCAATCACAGGAATACCAGCTACAGTACCTATCAGCCAAAGAGGAATTCTTCCAGTAGTATCGGCCATTTCCCCTACTTTCCTCCACATTTTATCAAGTGGTCATGCTAGAGACAAAACAGTCATGGATAGTTATAAGGATGGTATCCTTCCAAATGGGATAAGAGAATTCTTACTACTCTCTTTCTTTCTCTCAATTGAAGAAGTAATTGGAAAATAAAACAGCAAGTACAAAAATGAGTAATAAACCCCAGTATAGACTGGTACGATTCAATTCAACATTTTGTTCATTCGGGTTTGATTGTGTCATAGTTCTATAGTTGGAATTTGGTTTATCGTTGGATGAACTGCATTGCTGATATTGATCCCAAGAAAAAAAGTAGGTACG
>JAGXJF010003962.1:0-119464 GCA_019208055.1 Stipa capillata | reverse complement strand
CGATCGCTGGGGCCTTGGGCCCCACCAGGATCGACGTACGGAGCCCGCGGCCAATCCCAAGGAATCAGGGGTCTCCTCCAGAGGCTGCATCCGCAAACCAGAAGGGGTCGTGGGCCTCCGGGAATCCACGGCCCATGCGCTGAGCGAGCACTCGGGGTCCGTCCCCGAGCGCTCGGCGTCCCAGAAGGCGAAGGGCGCGCTCGGGGCCCCCTCCCGACCGCTTGGCATCTTGGCAGATGTGGGGCCCAGGAGAAGCTCGGGATCCGCCCCCCGAGCACTCTCCCTCGGGCTCCCCCTTCAAAGGCGCCCCGAGCGGCCCCCCAGCGGGTGCTCCCCGAGCGCTCGGGGTTGCTCGGGGGCGCGTAGAAGACAGCTGGCGCCCCTCCTAGCAAAGGAGGTCGCTCGGGACCGAGTGCCCAGGGGGATGACGTGTCCTCTGGTGGGACCCTCGTCCATGCACGTCGTCCAGCACCAAGCTTCTCCAGCAAGCCTCCGCCCTGGCAGAGGCTTTTAATGCCTGTCGTTCCGACGGGGAACCCAAAGCCCTGTGAGGGCATGATGACGATCAGGCCGGGTCCCACCGGTGCAGGCGATAAGCTCTGTTAGCTATCCCTCTCTCTCTCTCTGAGGGGTGGGCCCGGGCTGACAGATTCTTTGACCGACCAAGCGCGCCGCCCCGCACGCCCTGTCGCTGTCAACCTTTTTCCCCATGGGGGACGTCGCCGCGCAACCAATTGCGCGGCATGAGAGGCTGACCTATGGGGCCCGTGAGAGGATGTCATACCAACCCAGTCAGAAGAAACCCCGCAAGTCTCCGTCTGCGGGGCCCGCCGAGGGCAAAGGTGTCAGAGCCCCTGTTCCGACACACCGTGAGGCGACGTCCCGGCCGAAAGTATGCAGTCCGCATTAAATAGAGGTGTGGGCGCTTCCAGTTGCACCCACGTAATCTACAGCGCAAGTCCAGCTCATGTTTTCCTTTGCCGACCTATGTGGTATTCCCCCAAGTATATAAGGGGAGAGCCTGGTCCATGCAAAGGGTTGGCTCATTTTTCCTGGTTCGATTTTCCTTAGGTTAGATCTCTCTAAGTTTACTCCTTATCAAGGAAGCACCGTTCTTCCTCCGGGCTAGAGCTAGAAGAAGAACAGTGCACACCTTTGTAACTCATCATACTTGCCGCATACGCCTATATACACAGAAACAAGCAGGACGTAGGGTATTACGCCTTCCGGGGCAGCCTGAACCTGGGTAAATGCCTGCGTCTTTACTTCCTTAGCCACCGGGTTTACTCGCAAAACTCCGATCCCCACCGGGGTTCGTAAGGAACTCAATACTCCCCTGGGCCGAATTCCAAAGGGGGTCCCTCCGGACCACCGCTAGAGGCGTCTCTACGCCGATAGTGCTCATCTTCCTTTTGCTGCACGGTAAGGACCTTAGTGACAACAAGCGCACTTCCGGTCTCAAAGGTACAGTCGGCGTAGTCTTGCCTTTCTTCTTGAGCATCATCAAATCTTTCATCATTTGCGATAGGTTCTATTTCTTCATCTCCCGAAATGTACTCTCCATCTTCAGTTATCAACATGGCTCTATTGTTGGGACACTCTCTTGAGATGTGTCCTCGTCCTTGACATTTGAAGCATACAATCTCTCTTGATCGAGTAGTAGAGCCACTTGAGGACGTTGTTGAAGTTGTTGGCTTTTCCTTATTGAGGATGGCACTGATTTTGCCATAGAAGAGGGACTATTATTAGTAGCATACGAATGACTAGAAGAAGACGTACCTCTACCCATATTAAATCGAGGTTTAGGTGTATATGATGGAGCCTTCAAACTAAAAGATGGTGTTGATCTAGACTTGGCAAACTTGGCATCTTCTTGCAATTGCCTTTCGGCCTTCCCCGCTTGATGGACTAACTCAACCACAGTGTGGTAGGGTTGGTAGATCACAATGCACTTGATATCTTGGCGAAGACCATGCAAGAAGTATGACATGGTTTGCTCTTCATCTTCCCGAACACATGCTCTAATCATGGCTTGCTCCATCTCTTGATAGTACTCTTCCACATTTCTAGTTCCTTGTTTCAAAGCTTGTAATTTGTCTAATAAATCACGCTTATAATGTAATGGCACAAACCTTGCTTTCATTTCTTTCTTCATTTCAACCCATGAAGAAATTGATGGTTCACCATACTCTTCTCTTTGGTTTTGTACTTGCTCCCACCAAATGAGGGCATAGCCATCAAATTCCAAGGCGGCCATTGCAAGCTTCTTCTCTTCCGAATAGTTGTGCATTTGAAAGCTCTTATCCACCTTCAATTCCCATGTGAGATAGGCATCAGGGTCTGAATTGCCTTCAAATTTGGGAATGGTGAATTTGAGTCTGCCGAATTTTTCTTCTTGTTGATGATCATCATGGCGTCTTTGTTGGTATGCATCATTGCGGTAGACGCGAAAAGGGGCAACTCGTTGACCGGTTGGAAGAGGTGGTGCTGAAGAAACAGCAGCTCGTTGTCTTCGGGACTGAGCTTCCCGTGCTTGTCGTGCAGCGACCTCTTCGTCGGTTTCATCAAGCTCCTCTTCCTCACCATGGACACTAGCTTTTCCCGCCAATTGCTTGCGTAGCTCTGAGCCTACCTCGGTGAGGATCTCCTTTCGAAGAATGCTCATATTTTAATTCAATTGCTCATTGAAGTCATTGGTGAGCTTCTCGAGGTCAGTTCGAGTAACAAAAATGAGGCTTTCTTCAGTTCCTTCCCTTTGCTTACCAAAGTTCATATGAAGGCTTCTTTGACTGAAGAACAACGTGTACTCCAGAAGTAGTACAAGGGTGAAGGTGATGAATCGAGTGAATCAAGGCTCAACACTTGTAATAAAGACAATGGCTATTTTGTGGAGCTCGGAAGGTATGACCCTATGCAATTGAAATTCTAGGTCTTGTAATGATAAGTAATAACCCACACTAGAACTTCAATACTTCTTCGTGATCACAAAATTTGGGTGGAAAAGATGATGTGATTATGTGACTCAACGCAAAGTGGTTGGAAAGACAAAAGCTTGATTTCACTTGTTATTGGCTATCGATATGCACATGAGATCACAGATTATACCTAGTGCCTGAATTTGCTAGTAATTACCCAATGGATATTGGCCAAGGCTCTTTCTTCTTTCTTTTCTTTTGATTGATGCTGATTTTTCTTTTCCTTCTTTTTCTTTTCTCTTCTTTCTTTGTACCAAGGTCAATTTTACAACAATGGCTTAACATAACTCTTAATTTGAGTTCTAGGAGTGATATCAAATGTGCAAAGCCCAAACAATCTTTGTAAGCTAGACCTTACAGGATGCAAAGTATTGAGTAATGGATAGACGATGTGATTACTCAAAGATTCAAAGGATTTGAGTGAAAGATATATTTTGTGATCAGCAAGTAAGCAAGATTCTAATGGATTAAAACCTACCAAAACTTACTGAAGTTTTCAATTGAAACTACGGGTTTGAAGAACAATATTTTTGTGGGGCTTTTTCTGGATAGGGAGAAGAACACAAAGTAAAGATACAAATCCTACCGTGTCAACCTCGAGCTCTGATACCAGATGATGTGAATCCTTGAGAGGTTGCCCGATTTTCACGACGTAGGATCCTGGATAACTAGCCTGTGAAGCCTGATGAACGACACAGCCAACCACCGTCTTGATTATGGAAGCCTGCAGCACTCGATTCACCCAACCACACACTTCGGCCCTTTGTTACTCACTGATGTGGAGCAACGTGTTCAAGTAATCACGAAGTAATAACAAGAACAACGGAGTAGCAACTCAGAATAACACCCAATCCCTTTTTGAGGTGGAAATGGCTCACTCTCTAGAGGCACAAGTGTTCTCTTTATAGCCATTCTCTAGAGGCACAAGTGTTCTCTTTATTTCTGAAATTCTTCACTGCCTTTTACATAGGAAGCAACCTCATATATATAGAGGTTGGTGACTTAAGGCTTAAGCAAACAAAAACCAAAATATCAACTAGGAGCTACAGTATGTCGGCTTGCTACAGTGCACATGCTACAGTACAGTTGTTGGTTTGGAAAAGTAACAAGAAACTAAATATCTGAGTACAGACAGAAAAGTCGGTGACTCCAGGTTTGGAAGTCGGAAGCACCGGGATTGCCTTCTGTACGCGGAAGCTGCTTCGACTTGTAAACTCGGTGTCTCCGGTTTTGGAAGTCGGAAGCACCGGAATTGCTTTCTGTACTCGGTAGCGGCTTCGCCTAGGGAACTCGGTGTCTCTGATTTTGGAAGTCGGAAGCACCAGAATTGCTTTCTGTACTCGGTAGCGGCTTCGCCTAGGGAACTCGGTGTCTCCGGTTTTGGAAGTCGGAAGCACCGGGATTGCTTTCTGTACTCGGAAGCAACTTCGCCTAGGGAACTCGGTGGTTCCGGTCTTGGAAGTCGGAAGGATTTCCGGTTGCTCTGAGTTCAGCTTCTGATCTTCTCGGGTGCTCTGGCCTGAGTTCAGGAAAATCGGAGGCTCCGGGGTTAAATGTCAGAGACTCCGACATTTCCTGAAAGCCTCTGAATCGATTGCTTCAAGCTTCCTCCAAGTCCTTTTTCTCAAACCTAAGTGTGCAAATGATCAAGGCATTACGTAGCACACCATTCAAACTCAAATCTAGTGGGCACTCACTAAGGAAAAGATTCACTTGTTGGGCGATTTGTCAAGTTCTTTCCCTTGTCATGGGTCCTTGTTGAGCTTGAGGTATTGGAATGTCAATTGATGAGGATGGATTTGTGTGACTCCTAGGGCCATTCTCATCATCCTCCCCCTCTTGAAAAGGAGTCGTCGTCGACTCTATTTCTTCTGGACCAAAGAAAGGAGATAAGTCTGAAACATTAAAGTTAGTACTTACTCCATAATCATCTCCTGGAGTTCGATCTTGTAAGCATTGTCATTGACTTTGGTAAGTACTCGAAATGGTCCATCTCCTCTTGGCATCAGTTTTGAGCTTCTCTTCTCAGGGAAAACGCTCTTTTCAAAGGTGCACTCATACTAAGTCTCTGGGTTCAAAGAGCACCTTCTTCTTGTGTTTGTTGGCATTTGCTGCATAGTATTGCGCCTTTTTCTCGATGGTTTCCTTGGTCTTGAGATGAATTTTCTTGACATGCTCGGCACGCTTGGATGCTTGCATATTGGCGCGTTTCTCAAATGGTAAAGGCAGCAAATCTAATGGTGTAATAGGTTTGAACCCATATACGACTTCGAAAGGACAGAGTTGAGTTGAAGAATGTACTGCCCTGTTGTACACAAACTCTACATGTGGTAGACATTCTTCCCATTCTTTGAGATTCTTCTTTATCATTGTCCTCAATAAAGTTCCTAGAGTTCTATTCACCACTTCTGTTTGGCCATCGGTTTGTGGGTGACAAGTTGTAGAAAGCAATAACCTTGTCCCAAGCTTGGCCCATAATGTCTTCCAAAAATAACTCATAAATTTGACGTCACGGTCAGAGACAATTGTCATTGGCATTCCATGAAGCCTCACAATTTCCCTGAAAAACAAATCAGCTATGTGGGAAGCATCGTCAAATTTATGACATGGTATGAAATGTGCCATTTTAGAAAATCTATCAACAACCACAAATACGGAATCCCTCCCCCTCTTAGTCCTTGGTAATCGTAGAACAAAATTCATACTAATATCTTCCCAAGGTGCATTAGAAGTTGGAAGAGGAGTATATAATCCATAAGGGTTAAGTTTAGACTTAGCTTTGTGGCATGTGATACATCTTTGCACAAACCGTTCGACGTCTGTTCACATCTTTGGCCAATAGAAATGATCAGCTAGCATGGCATACGTCTAGGCCATCCCAAAGTGTCCCATGAGTCCTCCCGCATGAGATTCCTGCAATAGAAGCAAGCGAACGGATGACCTGGGAACACAAAGCTTGTTAGTGTAAAATAAGAATCCATCATGCACATGGTATTTGTCCCATCCTTTTCCATTGTGGCAATGAGAGAAAGGTTCTGAAAATTCTTTATCATTAGCATATAAATCTTTCAAACTTTCTAATCCTGGGACATTCACTTCTAGTTGAGTCAAAAGTGCATGTTTTCTTGATAGAGCATCAGCTACGATCTTATCCTTTCGTTTCTTATACTTGACAACATAAGGATAGCTTTCAATAAACTCTACCCATTTAGCATGTCTACGATTAAGCTTAGCTTGGCCTTTCAAATACTTCAATGATTCATGATCAGAATGTATCACAAATTCTTTAGGCCATAGATAATGTTGCCATATTTCAAGTACACGAACCAATGCATATAACTCTTTATCATACACAGGATAATTCAATTGTGCACCACTTAATTTTTCGCTACAGTATGCAATTGGTTTACCTTCTTGCATAAGAACACCTCCAATACCAATTCCACTAGCATCACATTCTATTTCAAAAGTCTTAGTGAAATCAGGCAAAGTAAGCAAAGGTGCTTCAGTCAACCGCTTCTTTAATGCTTGAAAAGCTTTTTCTTGAGAATTACCCCTTTGGAAATGAAATCCCTTTTAGTTAATTCATTTAATGGAGCAGCAATAGTGCTAAAATCTTTTACAAAACGGCGATAAAACCCAGCTAATCCATGAAAGCTTCTTACTTGGCTAACATTCAATGGAGTAGGCCAATTCTTAATAGCCTCTATTTTAGATTCATCAACCTCAACTCCTTGACTTGAAACAATAAAGCCTAAGAAGACAACTTTATTTGTACAAAAAGTGCACTTTTCAAGGTTAGCATACAAATGTTCTTTCCTTAGCACTTCTAGTACTTGTGTCATATGTTTAACCTGCTCATCCATGATTTGCTATAGAGTAATATGTCATCAAAGTATACCACCACAAATCTACCAATGAAAGCTCTTAAAACATGATTCATTAATCTCATGAATGTACTAGGGGCATTAGTCAAGCCAAATGGCATAACCAACCATTCATACAAACCAAATTTAGTCCTAAAAGTTGTTTTTTCCATTCATCTCCAAGTTTAACTCTAATTTGGTGGTAGCCACTTTTTAAATCAATTTTGGAGAATATATTATAACCACTAAGTTCATCTAGCATATCATCAAGCCTAGGAATAGGGTGGAGATATCTAACAGTTATATTATTTATGGCACGACAATCGATGCACATTCTCCATGTTCCATCCTTTTTAGGTACTAAAATTACGGGAACAGCACAAGGACTTAAGCTTTCTCGAACATACCCTTTCTCAATTAGTCCTTGAACTTGATTCTGGATTTCCTTTGTTTCCTCCGGATTGACGCGGTATGGAGGACGGTTTGGAAGTGAGGCTCTTGGAACGAGATCAATTTGATGCTCAATGCCTCTAATGGGAGGAAGTCCTACCGGTATCTCTTCAGGAAACACATCTCGATAATCCTGCAAAACTTTTGAGACAACACTAGGAAGATTGGTGAGATCGTTAGTCATAATCAACGTATCCTTGTAGATGAGAACAACATACATGACTTCAGTATTATTTCTCATTTCCTTGATACTCAGTTATTAGTTATCATGACTAACTTATTGTCTTCCTTATCTTTTCTTCCTTTCAAATTCTTGCATTTCTTTCTCCTATCTTAAACATGTAGGTATTGGCCCTCCCATCATGTGTGACATACCTATCATAGAACCAAGGCCTTCCCAAAAGTATATGGCATACAGTCATAGGTACAACATCACAAGTAATGGTTTCAACATAATCTTTATTTTTAAATAAGACATTAACCATGTGTTGTATTTTAACACTATCAAAATCACTAAGCCATTGAACATTGTAAGGATGTGGATGCTTGATCAATTTCAATCCAAGTTTATCACACATTTCTTTACTAGCAAGGTTATGACAACTACCTCCATCAATAATAAGCTTGATTACCTTGTCGTTTACCTTGGCTTGTGTTTGAAAAATATTGAACCTTTGTGGGTGCTCATCTTCCTTTGTTGCACGCTAAGGACCTTAGTGACAACAAGCGCACTTCGGTCTCAAAGCTACAGTCGGCGTAGTCTTGCCTTTCGTCTTGGGCATCATCAAATCTTCATCATTTGCGATAGGTTCCATCTCTTCATCTCCCGAAATGTACTCTCCGTCTTCATTTATCAACATGGCTCTATTATTGGGACACTCTCTTGAGATGTGTCCTCATCCTTGACATTTTAAGCATACAATCTCTCTTGATCGAGTAGTAGAGCCACTTGATGACGTTGTTGAAGTTGTTGGCTTTTCCTTATTTGAAGATGGCACTGATTTGACGTCATGAAGTCCTCGAGAAGTCCCGAACCATCCGACCAAATCCGTTCGAAAGAAGGTCCGGATCTCCTCTTGAAGCCCCGAACCATCCGACCCAACCGCCCAACCAACCGTCCCGGACTGTCCTGAACCCTCCAAACAGTCCGTCTGGAAGAAGCTCTGGATCTCCTCTAGAAGTCCCAAACCATCCGACGAAACTGTCCAATCCGACTGTCCCGGATAGTCCAAACGGACCGTCCCGAACCGTCCAAACGGTCCGTCCGGAAGAACGTCGTGATGTCCTCTAGAAGTCCCAAACCATCCGACCAAACCAACCTACCCGACTGTCCAGGACAGTCCAAACGGACCTTTCCGAACCATCCAAACGGAACGTCCCCAACCCTACAAACGGTCCGTCGGAAGAAGGTCCGGATCTCCTCTAGAAGTCCCGAACCACCGACGAAACCGTCCAAGCCGACCGTCCCGGACCGTCCAAACGGACCGCTATAGGCCGTCCAAACGGTGTGTCCGGAAGAAGGTCTGGATCTCCTCTAGAAGTCTCGAACCATCCGACCAAACCGTCCAACCCGACCGTCCCGGACCGTCCAAACCGACCGTCCCGAACCTCCCAACGGAACATCCCAAACCTTCCAAACGGCCCATCCGGAAGAAGGTGCGATCTCCTCTAGAAGTCCCGAACCATCTGACCAAGCCGACCAACCCGACCGTCCCGAACCGTCCACATGGTCCGTCCGGAAGAAGGTCTGGATCTCCTCTAGAAGTCCCGAACAATCCGACCAAACCGTCCAACCCGACCGTCTCGGATTGTCCCGAACCCTCCACACTGTCCGTCCGGAAGAAGGTCCGGATCTCCTCTAGAAGTCCTGAAAAATCCGACCAAACCGTCCTACCCGACTGTCCCGGACAGTCTAAAGGGACCTTTCGGAACCATCCAAACGGAACGTCTTGAACCCTCCAAACGGTCCGTCCGGAAGAAGGCCTGGATCGCCTCTAGATGTCCCGACCAAGCTGACCAAATAGTCCAATCCGACTGTCCCGGACAGACTATACTGTACAATCCGACTGTCCCGGACCATCCAAACGGTCCGTCCCGAACCATCCAAACGGTCCGTCCGGAAGAACGTCATGATGTCCTCGAGAAATCCCGAACCATCCGACTAAATACGTCCGGAGGAAGGGCCAGATCTCCTCTTGAAGTCCCAAACCATCTGACCCAACTGTCCAACCCAACCGTCCCGGACTGTCCCGAACCCTCCAAACAGTCCGTCCGGAAGATGCCCCGGATCTCCTCTAAAAGTCCCAAACGATCCGACCAAACCGTCCAATCCGACTATCCCGGATAGTCCAAACGGACTGCCCCAAACTGTCCAAACAGTCCATCCGGAAGAACGTCGTGATGTCCTCCCGAAGTCCCGAACCATCTGACCAAACCAACCTACCCGACTATCTAGGAACAGTCCAAACGGACCTTTTGAACCATCCAAACGGAACGTCCCCAACCCTACAAACGGTCCGTCCGGAAGAAGGTCCGGATCTCCTCTAGAAGTCTCGAACCGCCGACGAAACGTCCAACCCGACCGTCCTGGACCGTCCAAACGGACCGCTATAGGCCGTCCAAACGGTCCGTCCAGAAGAAGGTCTGGATCTCCTCTAGAAGTCTCGAATCAGCCGACCAAACCGTCCAACCCGAACGTCCCGGACGTCCAAACGACCGTCCCGAACCTCCAGCGGAACATCCCGAACCTTCCAAACGGTCCATCCAGAAGAAGGTGCCGATCTCCTATAGAAGTCCCGAACCATCCGACCAACCCGACCAAACCCGACCGTCCCGAACCGTCCACACGGTCCGTCCGGAAGAAGGTCCGGATCTCCTCTACAACTCCTGAACCATCCGACCAAACCGTCACAACCCGACCGGCCCGGATTGTCCCGAACCCTCCACACGGTCCGTCCGGAAGAAGTCCGGATCTCCTCTAGAAGTCCTGAACAATCCGACCAAACCGTCCTACCCGACTGTCCCGGACAGTCTAAAGGGACCTTTCGGAACCATCCAAACGGAACGTCCTGACCCTCCAAACGGTCGTCTGGAAGAAGGTCCGGATCGCCTCTAGATGTCCCGACCCAAGCTGACCAAACAGTCCAATCCGACTGTCACATGATAGACTATACTGTCCAATCCGACTGTCCCGGACAGCCCAAACGGGACCGTCCCGAACCATCCAAACGGTCCGTCCGGAAGAACGTCATGATGTCATCGAGAAGTCCCGAACCATCCGACTAAATCCGTCCGGAGGAAGGACCGGATCTCCTCTTGAAATCCCAAACCATCCGACCCAACTATCCAACCCAACTGTCCCGGACTGTCTCGAACCTACAAACGGTCCATCCGGAAGATGCCCCGGATCTCCTCTAGAAGTCCCCAAACGATCCGACCAAACCGTCCAATCCGACTATCCCGGATAGTCCAAACGGACCGTCCCACAAACCGTCCAAACGGTCCATCCGGAAGAACGTCGTGATGTCCTCTAGAAGTCCCGAACCATCCGACCAAACCAACCTACCCGACTGTCCAGGACAGTCCAAACGGACCTTTTCGAACCATCCAAACGGAATGTCCCCAACCCTACAAACGGTCCGTCCGGGAGAAGGTTCGACCACTATAGGCCGTCCAAACGGTCCGTCCGGAAGAAGGTCTGGATCTCCTCTCGAAGTCCCCGAACTATCGACCAAACCGTCCAACCGGCCGTCCCGGACCGTCCAAACCGACCGTCCCGAACCTTCCAGCGGAACATCCTGAACCTTCCAAATGGTCCATCCGGAAGAAGGTGCTGATCTCCTATAGAAGTCCCGAATCATCCGACCAAGCCGACCAACCCGACCATCCCGAACCGTCGACACGGTCCGTCTGGAAGAAGGTCCGGATCTCCTCTAGAACTCCCGAACCATCCGACCAAAACGTCCAACCCGATCGTCCCGAACCCTCCACACGGTCCGTCCGGAAGAAGGTCCGGATCTCCACTAGAAGTCCTGAACAATCCGACCAAACCATCCTACCCGACTGTCCCGGACAGTCTAAGGGGACCTTTCGAAACCATCCAAACGGAACGTCCTGAACCCTCCAAACGGTCCGTCTGGAAGAAGGTCCGGATCGCCTCTAGATGTCCCCAACCAAGCTGACCAAACGGTCAATCCGACTGTCGCGGACAGACTATACTGTCCAATCCGACTGTCCCGGACAATCTAAACGGACCGTCCCGAACCATCCAACGGTCAGTCCGGAAGAACGTCATGATGTCCTCGAGAAGTTCCGAGCCATCGACTAAATCCATCCGGAGGAAGGACCGGATCTCCTCGTGAAGTCCCAAACCATCCGACCCAACTGTCCAAACCAACCGTCCCGGACTGTCCCGAACCCTCCAAACGGTCCGTCCGGAGATGCTCCGGATCTCCTCTAGAAGTCCCAAATGATCGACCAAACCGTCCAATCCGGCTATCCCGATAGTCCAAACGGACCGTCCCAAACTGTCCAAACGGTCCGTCCGGAAGAACGTCGTGATGTCCTCTAGAAGTCCTAAACCATCTGACAAAACTAACCTACCGACTGTCCTGGACAGTCCAATCGGACCTTTTCGAACCACCCAAACGGAAGGAACCCAACCCTACAAACGTCCATCCGGAAGAAGGTCCGGATATCCTCTAGAAGTCCTGAAACAACCGACCAAACCGTCCAACTGACTGTTCCGCACCCTTCGAACGGACCGCCCAACCCTACTGTCCCAGACCGTCAAAACAGACCGTCCGGAAAAGAAACGTCCGGATCTGCTTTGGAGGTCCCGAAGCATGCGACCAAACCGTCTAACTCGATATCCGGACCATCCAAATGGACCGTTCAAAACCCTCCAAACGGACCGTCCGGAAGAAGGTCCAGATCTTCTCTAGAAAGTCTCGACTCATCCGACGAACCGTCCAACAGGACTGTGCCGTACCGTCCAAACGGACCGTCCCGAACCCTACAAATGGTTCGTCCGGAAGTAGGTCCGGATGTCCTTAACAAGTCCCGAACCATCCGATCAAACCGTCAACCCGACCGTCCCGGGACACTCCAAACAGACCGTTCTGGACTGTCCAAACGGTCCGTCCGGAAGAAGGTCCTGATCTCCTCTAGAAGTCCCGAACCACCGACCGAACCGTCCAACCCGACCATCCCGGACCGTCAAACGGACCGCTCTAAACCGTCCAAACGGTCCGTCCGAAGAAGCTCCGGATCTCCTCTAGAAGTCCCAAACCATCCTACCAAACCGTCCAACAGAAACGTTCCGCACCATCCGAACGGACCGTCCAAACGGACCGTCCCGAACCCTCCAACCGGTCCGTCCGGAAGAAGGTCTGGATCTCCTCTAGAAGTACTGAACCATCCGACCAAAGAATCCAATCCGACTGTCCCGGACAGTCCGAACGGACCATCCCAAACAATCCAAACGGTCCATCCGGAAGAACGTCTGATGTCCTTGAGAAGTCCAAACCATCCGACCAACTCGACCTACCCGACTATCCCGGACAGTCACACACGGACCTTTCTGAACCGCCCTAAACGGTCCGTTCGGAAGCACGTCCTGATGTCCTCGAGAAGTCCCGAACCATCCGACCAAATAGACCTACCAACCATCCTTGACCGTCCAAACGGACCGCTATAGACCGTCCAAACGGTCCGTCCGGAAGAAGGTCTAGATCTCCTCTAGAAGTCCTGAACCATTCGACCAAAACCGTCCAACCCGACCGTCCCGGACCGTCCAAACCGACCGTCCCGGACCGTCCAAACCGACTGTCCCGAACCTCCCAACGGAATGTCCCAAACCTTCCAAACGGCCCGTCCGGAAGAAGGTGCCAATCTCCACTAGAAGTCCCGAACCATCCGACCAACCCGACCAACCCGACCGTCCCGAACCGTCCAGACGGTCCGACCGGAAGAAGGTCCAGATCTCCTCTAGATGTCCCGAACCATCTGACCAAACCATCCAACCCGCCCTTCCCGGATTGTCTCGAACCCTCCACACGGTCCGTCCGGAAGATAGTCTGGATCTCCTCTAAAAGTCCTGAACATCCGACCAAACCGTCCTACCCGACTGTCCCGGAGAGTCCAAAGAGACCTTTCCGTACCATCCAAAAGGAACGTCCTGAACCCTCCAAACGGTCCGTCCGGAAGAAGGTCCGGATCGCCTCTAGATGTCCCGAACCAGCCGACCAAACAGTCCAATCCGAGTGTCCTGGACAGACCATCCAAACGGTCCGTGTCAGGGACCCGGGAATTACATATGATTAAGGGAACGGATGGGCGCCAAGGGCCGAGGGACCAGTCGACCTGGTGGCACGGTACCTGCGCCGTACTCACCGAGGCGGAGTGATCCGGCACCTGACCAACGCATGCCGGTCGGAAGCGACCAAACTTCCCAGAACCACATACAATTCCCTGATCCAGTGAAGGTTTAGAGTCATTCTCGAATTCTACCACGCAAAGCAAGGTCGGAGGAGCCCGGTGATTCTACCCACACCCTAACCTAGCTCAAGGGCTAGTGGGGTCGCTCGAGAGCCCGGTAGAATGCACCCACACCCTGCCTGGCTGGCACAGCATCTCAGCCAGCGGGTCACTCAACCGATATCAGCTCGACGCAGTACAAAGGAGAACAGCTTTAACCCTTCACGGCATACCATATACTTCATACCATACACGCATTGCATATGGGCAACCCCGATAACAACTTGTATATCACAGCAAAGCACTAAAGAGAAAGATTACCGGATAATTATAACACGTCCCATGCTCGGGGCAGTACTTATCTTACAAACAACTTGACCCGAAGGCCGATAAACATCAAAAGAGCCACAAGGGCAGCAGCGGAAACAAATTAAAATACCCGAGATGGTAGGGAGACCACCTCAAAAACAGCCCACAACATTCCCAAGGAAGTCGAAGCCGAAAGTGGTAAACCGAAGCAGCGAAAAGTCCACATCGAAAGCTCCAGGAACCTGCCTAGGATAGACCTAGGTGAGTACAACCACTGTACTCGCAAGTCATTGCTCATCAACTAATTAAAACATGGTATTAATCATGTTTGACAAGGCGTGAAGGTTCGCAATTTATATCAAATTCAAGTTGCATACAAGAGATGAAATGAACATAAGCTGCACAATTCAATTTCAGATTGTAGTAGTAGAATAGAAATCATAACCACATGGAGATAATAGCAACTCACAAGCACACATAAGAACATAGCAATATGGATGTCATCATTTCCAATTCATTCGGGGTAGCCCACACCCATTAATTTCAATCAACCCCCTTGGACCGTTCCGGTAATACGACTACCATGGGATATCGAGTGCTCTTCACTCGGAGGTTGCAAGGCTCCAAGTGACCGAGGCTTGCCATCAGATAACCCATAGCGGTGATTCCGGCAACGTCCACGAGGTTCATCAATCCATCACATATTAATTTCAATCAATCTCTCGAACCGTCACCGGCAATACATCCACCATGGGAATAACGAGTGCTCTCCACCAGAGGTAGCTAGGCTCTGCGTGACCGAGACTTGCCATCAGATAAGCCCATAGCGGTGATTCCGGTGACGTCCACGCGTGAAAAGGAAAGTAACACGGTGAAGTAACCTCAGATCGGTGTGACGACAAAACTCTATTGCTCCGGGGGTCGCCTCATCACTTCAATTAACACCGATCGTATTCACCGTGCACCCCCTCGGCTCTCACATCTCACTTTAGCAAGTTTAGGTCAATTGGGCAACAAGGTGATTCTCAGCCATAGCTGCTGCACACAACACGACCTACACATACTAGTGCGGTACCAAGTATCGGTCAAGCAAACATTCACTCAAGCACCAAGTCGATTCAATTAACTCAGTCAAACAGGGATTAATGCGCAATGTAATGATTAATCAACAAGCAATGGAGCTTGCCTCGTTGCTCGGGGAAGTACGGGGGAGCACGCGGGAGAACTCCAGATTACTCGAAACACCGACAAGAAGCGAGTGACCTCCAAAAAGGGAAAAGCCACCCTAAGAAACTAATTCGAAAAGGACGAAGATGCATGAATGCCAGTGATATGGATGCAACTACGGTGGATTTAAAATAAAACATGCAAGTACATAAGCAGGTAGTACTCATTCCTGATTTTGGTTTAGATTCAGCTGTGTTATAACTTTAATCATGGATGAACATAGAACATGGATGCATGCATGGGATACGATATGCAACTAAGGAGAAAGGCTTTAAATCTATAATTAGGGTTAGGGCTCATTTGATCGATTCGTTGTAGTAGGTGAGAACATGGGGTCGCGATCATTTTCTGGCCGTTAGGTGAATTGTGACCCTAACTATTTTAAGTTTGGCTGTTAAGCTAGATTCTCTAGGATATCCATATTTGGAGGTTGTTTGCATCTTCTACGAGTTCTACAATTTAATCAAATTCATCATTTCCTGCCTTCTTCTCGGTATAGGATAGCAGGGAGAAGCATTTTTATGTAATCGAACACTTAAGGAGGAGTGATATTACTGTCGCCACCAAGTATATGGCACAGCTTTTATTTACTTTCTTCTAAACGAAGCTTGTGTATATTATCTAGCTGGTTGAATCATAACTTCTTTATTCTAAATGGTAGTCACTCTAACGGCTACAGACATAAAGCAAATCATAAAACACTGGTGTGTATACTAAGCCAAGATACTAGCTTGTCGTAAACGAATGGAACATTCAGTTGATGCAACAAATTTGCATTAGTCAAGTGAAGTAACAAATTAGTCATTCCTTGGTTCTGTTTAGATCACTTCCCATAAGTATTTCCAGTGGTTACTCGTTAGGTGATTAACAAGGTGGGGCCTAGTAGTCATTCTCAGCTATAAAAACTCCAGCTTGTACACGAATTGGATAAGTCAGTTGCATGGATCAAGGTCACGCGTGCACAAATTCTTCTTTGACCTTCCCTAGATGAGCTTATTAATAACATATACTTAGCTATGATTAACCAAGTCGGTGAGCAGTATAGTCATTATTTTCAGCTAGAGTTCTTAACAAGTTTAACACCCGGTTGTCAAAATAGTGTATTAGATATACTAACTGTCGTACACGGTGGTTAAGTTGCTTTGCATCTGGTCATGTTGGCTTACAGCAATCGATTTATCTAGTTAACAACTCACATGCGTGATTAGCTGCTATCATCCTTTTAACTGCCATTTAGTTAACAGCAAGAGTTGGTTAGCAGATGATTATATCCTAATCTTAAACAACCAGTGCCTTAGCTAATGGATTCACTAATGCAGCAAGTAAACGAGGCTCAAGGTCTGACTTCATCTGACATATCTTCATCAAGTTTATTAATTGTGCTGTTAACAATTGATTTACATGGGCAATGAAATGACTATTCTTATTAGTATTGCGCATATACATGTACGATTCAACCTCAGCTAACGAGAGACTAATTGAGCACCATAAGAATAATCTAGGAATCAGATGTTGTGTCTGTTCTACTACTAGGGATGCATATAGCAATATGAGAAATTATGAATCATGTAGTGTCTTGTCTTTCCATTTCACCTTCTACCATATATGAAGAACATGGTAGCATCTGTTCTTGCTGATTAAAAGATCACCAACATGCGTAATACTCAACCTATATCTATGTATCACAAAGAATGGTTTAACTTGTTCAATGGCGAGCTCGTGAGGTCGGCAGGAAGCAAAAAGAGAAGGGGGAGGTGGAAGAAAGCGAGCAGGCCTACCCCATCGGTGGCGGCGGGGAGCTCCGGAAGGACAGCGGTCGGCGCAAGGGAGCTTCGGGAACCCGGCGTCTTGAACAGCCGGAGGGGGAGCTGAGGTCGGGGCCGGGGCAGCGGCAGCCTCAGCCACGGCTTGCTGCTGCCGTGGCAGAGAGCAGAGGGGGGAAGGGTGCGGCAGAGAGCGAGGCAGCGCGGCAAAGGAAAGAGGTGGCGCGACAGACCTGGGCGGCGGGGAGCTCCGGCGACCGGCGGTGGAGGAACCCGAGCTCGGCGGCGGAGATGGAGCAACGGGGAAGGGAGGGAGGCGCGATGGTGGAGGAGATGCGGTGGATCTAGGCCAGGAGAAGGCCAGAGGGAGGGCGCAGGCCGGCGGCGAGTGACGGAGGCGCGCGGGAGGTCGGCGTCGAGCGGAGGGGAGGCCGGTGAGGCCAGCGGCAAACGCCGGGGGAGATGGCGCAGAGGGGGGAGGGGGACCGCCTGAGGTGGCGTCCAGCAGGGGAGAGGGGCGGCGCACGGCCCATGGCGGCGGTGGGGTTTCTTGGGGAGCTCGGCAGGGGAGAGAAGGAAGCAAGGAGAGAGGAGAGGTGAGCTGTGGAGGGAGAAGATGGGGAGAAGAAAAAGCAACAGGGAGAGAAGAAAAGGACTGCTGCCTGCTGGGGTTGCTACGTGGAGAGGAGGAGGCTGCCAGGTGGAGGAGATGACCTGCCGGTGGGGGAAAAAGGAGAAAACTGCTGGGTGGGACCCACGGGTAAGCTCTTTGTTTTTATTTTCCTTTCTTCTTCCATTCAAATTCTGTTTTGAATCTATGTTTAAAACAAAATTTGGTCCCAACATCTCTTAAAATTCCTGTAGAAATGTGTGCTATATTGTTGAAACTGATTTCTTCAGCAGGAACTCTTGTAGTTTAGAACCACTTCATCTTGTATGCTATTAATCATAAAAGCAATGTGATCAAAAGAATTAAAGATAAACTAATAGATCCCAATAAATTTTCAAAATTCATGTTTGAGCTTATCGGTACAAATTAGGCTTAAGATTGTTTCCAGATCATATGTTTAAGTTTTTAATCAGCGTCATTTCTAACTGGCTTAAATGCATGCATGCGAAAAAAAAGGAAATCACTTTTATACACGATGATCCGCATTGATCTCGTGTTAAGAAATAGGGTCATTACAGTCCGTCCGGAAGAACGTCGTGATGTCGTCGAGAGGTCCCGAACCATCTGACCAAATCCGCCCGGAAGAAGGTCCGGATCTCCTCCTGAAGTCCCGAACCATCCAATCCAATTGTCCAACCCAACCGTCCCGGACTGTCCCGAACCCTCCAAACGGTCCGTCCGGAAGAAGCTCCGGATCTCCTCTAGAAGTCCCAAACATCCGACCAAACCGTCCAATCCAACTGTCCCGGATAGTCCAAACGGACCGTCCCGAACCATCCAAACGGTCCGTCTGGAAGAACATCGTGATGTCCTCTAGATGTCGCGAACCATCCGACCAGACCAACCTACCCGACTGTCCCGGGACAGTCCAAACGGACCTTTTCGAACCCTCTAAAGGGTCCGTCCCGCACCCTCCAAACTGTCCGTCGGGAAGGACGTCCGTATGTCCTCTAGAAGTCCCGAACCCTTCGACCGGACCGTCTAGATGGACCGTCCGGAACTCTCCAAACGGTCCGTCCGGAAGAAGCTCCGGATCTCCTCTAGAGGTCCCGAACCACCGACCAAACCGTCCAACCCGACCGTCCCGGACCGTCCAAACGGACCACGATAGTTCATCCAAATGGTCCGTCCGGAAGAAGGTCCCGATCTCCTCTAGAATTCCCGAACCATCCGACCAAACCGTCTAACCCGGCCGTCCCGGATTATCCCGAACCCTCCACAGGGTCCGTCCGGAAGAAGGTCTGGATCTCCTCTAGAAGTCCCGAACCATCCGACCAAACCTTCTTACCCGACTGTCCCGGATAGTCCAAAACGGACCTTTCCGAACCATCCAAACGGAACGTCCCGAACCCTCCGTCCACACAATCCGCTCGAAAGAAGATCCAGATCCCTCTAGAAGTCCCAAATCATCCGACCAAACCGTCCAACTGGACTGTTCCGCAACCTTCGAATGGACCGTCCAACGCTACCGTCCCGGACCGTCAAAACAGACCGTCCCGAACCATCCGACCAAATCGACCTACCCGACTGACCCGGACAGTCCAAATGGACCTTTCCGAACCATCCAAACGGAACGTCCCGAGCCCTCCAAACGATCCGTCCGGAAGGACGTCCTGATGTCCTCTAGAAGTCCCGGACCATCCAACCAAACCTTCCATCAAGAGCGTTCCGCACCACCCAAACGGACCGTCCCGAACCATCCGACCAAGCTGTCCAATCCGACTGTCCCGGACAGTCCAAACGGAGCGTCCCAAACCATCCAAACGGCCCGTCCGGAAGAATGTCTGGATCTTCTCTAGAAGTCCCGAACAATCTGACCAAACCGTCCAACCTGACAATACCGGACCGTCCAAACCGACCGTCCTGAACCTCCAAATAGAACGTTCTGATCCCCTCTAGAAGTCCCGAACCATCCGACCAAACCATCCAACCCGACCATCTTGTACTGTCCCGAACCCTCCACACGGTCCATCCAGAAGAAGGTCCGGATCTCCTCTAGATGTCCCGAACCATCCGACCAAACCGTGCTACCTGACTGTCCCGGACAGTCCAAAGGGACCTTTCCGAACCATCCAAACGGAACGTCCAGAACCCTCCAAACAGTCCGTTCGGAAGAAGGTCCAGATCGCCTCTAGAAATCCAGAACCATCCGGCCAAACCGTCCAATCGGACTGTCCCGGATAGTCCAAATGGACCGTCCCGAACCATCCAAATGGTCCGTCCGGAAGAACGTCGTGATGTCCTCTAGAAGTCCCGAACCATCCGACCAAATCCGTCCGGAGGAAGGTCCGGATCTCCTCCAGAAGTCCCGATCCATCCGACCCAACCGTCCAACCCAACAGTTCCGGACTGTCCCGAACCCTCCGAATGGTCTGTCCGGAAGAAGCTCTAGATCTCCTCTAGAAGTCCCAAACCATCCGACCAAACCGTCCAATCCGACTGCCCCGGATAGTCCAAACCGACCGTCCTGAACATCGAAACGGAATGTCCAGATCCCCTCTAGAAGTTCCTAACCCTCCGATCAAACCGTCCAACCCGATCGTCCCGGACTGTCCTGAACCCTCCACACGGTCCATCCAGAACAAGGTTCGGATCTCCTCTAGAAGTCCCGAACCATCCGACCAAACCGTCCTACCCGACTGTCCCGGACAGTCGAAAGGGACCTTTCCGAACCATCCAAACGGAACGTCCAGAACCCTCCAAACGGTCCGTCTGGAAGAAGGTCCGGATCGCCTCTAGAAGTCCCGAACCATCCGACCAAACCGTCCAATCGGACTGTCCTGGATAGTCCAAATGGACCGTCCCGAACCATCCAAACGGTCCGTCCGGAAGAACGTCGTGATGTCCTTTAGAAGTCCCGAACCATCCGACCAAATCCGTCCGGAAGAAGGTCCGGATCTCCTCCAGAAGTCCCGATCCATCCGACCCAACCGTTCAACCCAACAGTCCCGGACTGTCCCGAACCCTCCAAATGGTCTGCCCGGAAGGAGCTCTGGATCTCCTCTAGAAGTCCCAAACCATCCGACCAAACCGTCCAATCCGACTGTCCTGGACACTCCAAACCGACCGTCCTGAACATCCAAAGGGAACGTCCCGATCCCCTCTAGATGTTCCGAACCATCTGACCAAACCGTCCAACCCGACCGTCCCGGACTGTCCCGAACCCTCCACGCGGTCCATCCAGAACAAGGTCCGGATCTCCTCTAGAAGTCACGAACCATCCGACCAAACCGTCCTACCCGACTGTCCCGGAGAGTCCAAAGGGACCATTCCAAACCATCCAAACAGAACATCCTGAACCCTCCAAACGGTCCGTTCGGAAGAAGGTCCAGATTTCCTCTAGAAGTCCCGACCCATCCGACCAAACCGTCCAAACCAACCGTCCCGGACAGTCCAAACGGACCGTCCCGAACCACCCAAACGGTCCGTCCGGAAGAACGTCTTGATATCCTCTCGAAGTCCCGAATCATCCGACCAAACCGTCTGAAAGGATCTCAGGAGTCGACTAGAGGGGGGGGTGAATAGGTCGGCTCTATAAAATTTAAAACCTAATGGGCTTTACTTAAATAAATGGGCCAAACCTACCAAGATGCAAGCAACTGACTCAAGCAACTGACTCTCAGGTAGATGACTCAGGTAAAAGCAAGCAGAGCAGAGCAGAGACAACTATGTGTCAACTGAGTCTCAGGTGAGTGACTCAGTTGTGTGCAACAGATTGACAGAATAGTAAAGGAGACAACTTGCTATTAGTGTCAACGGAGTCTCAGGTGGGAAACTCAGTTGTGTGCAGCAGAGAGTGAACTATGTATATCAGCACAAGTAAAAGCAAACCATACAAAAGAACAAGTAGACACAAAGGTTTGTTTTACCGAAGTTCCCACTTTATGCAAAGTGGTACGTCTCCGTTGAGGAAGCTGCTTTCACAGCCGGCACTGAACCGTGCTCTTTCCTCATTCACTTATCTTGTGTGGAATTCTTTTGATCTCACCGCAGCAAGACAGGCAGACCCAAATCGCCTTCACAAACGCTTGGAGGCAGCCACACAAGACTTGGCTTGCTCACCAACGACTCCAACTTCCTGGTCTTGGAGCAGACGAACTCCAAGAGCTCTCTCAGTCTCTTGGAGAAACCAGTACCATGAACTCTCTCAGTTCTGAAGCACTCAAGTTGTAAAGCAACTCTCTCTCACGGTGGATGCACGCAGGCAACGCTCTCTCGGAGACTAAGAACTCTTTCTTGCAACAGCAGGGTGCTTTCTATGGTAGAGGTAAAGGTTGAGGTCGAAACCTCCCCAGGTTCCCTATTTATAGGGTCCCTGGCAGCTAGCCGTTACCCTCATGCCACGTCAGACAAAGAGCCACCAGACACACCTATCTGAGACTCAGCTAACATACACCTGGTAACCTACAAGCCACGGCTGAGCTACCCACCTGAGTCTCAGATGCCAAACTCATGTGGACTCGGTTGCCTCAGGCAGCACCTGAGCACAACACAGGCCGGCTCACTACAAGCCTAAAACTGATTCAGGAGGACAATGGACTCACCACTGCCACTGACCAGCTCGCTCAGAATCTTGGCACTGGTTCCAAGCTAACAACTGAAAATGACAGCCCTTGAAGACGCACAGCGAACCCCTTGACGTAGATCCACTAGCTTCCTAGCTCCTCCAAGTCTTATCCAGCTTGCAGTCACGGTCCTTGAACTCCATCAAGCCACCATCACCTCGCTTGCCCTCGAGCACAGCCTCGGCTTCCTCGCAACTGAGCCTCAGAAGACTAGCTCAGCTAGCCCTTCTGACCTTCACGGTTCCTTGCTCTTTTTAGGCCTCATCATCACTCAGATGTTGTCTTGATCGATCACTGTTCATCTAAACTCCTGTTCACACTTGTTGTAAACGTTAGATACAGGTGAGGGTTGCCATTAACCATCAAAACCAAACCTTGGGGCTAGATAATCATCCTCCCACACTCCTTGGGACTGAATGCACTTTCAATCTCCCCCTTTTTGGTGGTTAGTGGCAACCCCTTTAAACATAGCATTAGATGTATAAAAGGGTATGACATTCAACCAAGTTTAGTATATACTCCCCCCTAAAGCTGTGGATATAAGAAATTTGCGTTTGTATACAAATGCACAGTTCTGTTTAATCATGGAGAGTAAATGCTAAACAGGATTGCCATGAACATAACTGAAAGATTAAGCATAGCGAAGAATAGCAGTTATGTTGAATAAGTACTCAGCAACAGATGTACAAGGAATAACATGCTTGAGTATGAATCTAAGCTCTCCTAAAACAAGTATTATCAGAGCAGATATCACTAGAGTAGATATTATCAGAGCAAATAGATATCAAAGCAATCAACAGAATTTAGAGCAAAATACTTGTATTAGAGCTTCTAATGATATTATCAGAGCAAATAGATATCAGAGCAATCAACAGAATTTAGAGCAAAATAATTGTATCAGAGCTAAACACATGTATCAGAGCAAAATAAACGACATGTATCAGAGCAAAAGAAAAAGAACAACACATGTATCAGATCAGAAAAGGCAAAGACACAAAGACACATGTATCAGAGCAAGACAAACAATCAGAGCATCATCATATGAATAAGCAATTTTTTTTAAACAGAGAATGTCTTGACACACATGTACACACATGCTTTAAAACAGAGAATGTCTTGACACACATGCACACACATGCAGCTCTTAGCCTAGCCCTTTTTACATATACTCTCTCTAATCTCTCCCCCTGAATCTAATCTCTCCCCCTTTGCCACTAAACATTAACAAAAGATAGGAAGAAGATCTCTAGGGAGCTGGCTTCTGTTGCAGAAGGGATAGAATCTGATCAAACTTACTGCTGACTGAAGCCTTGAGATCTGCTATATCATCCTTGAGTTCGTTCTTCTGCTCTGTCATTTCTTGCTGCAGCTCATCTTGCCTTCTCTTGATAGCAGAAATCTGGACTGGCACAACCTTTTTGATAAAAGCATCAACTGCAGCAGGGTTGTCCAGACGTTGAACCATGGGCACACTATCTGAGGAGAGGCCAACTGATACTGAAGCTTGAAGCTCAGCAGGAGGAGATGGATTCCTAGCTGAGTCTCGGGCAGGAGACACCTGAGGCTCAGGTAGGTCTACTTGGGGTACAACTGCTGGCTGAGGGACTCTGACTAAGGCTTTGGTGGCTGGCTCAGGTGGCACTGAGGCACTTGGCTGAGAAACATCGAGGATGCTGTAGAAAGGTTTCTCATCTTCATTATCATCCTTTTGAGGTCTGAACTTGCTGAGATAACACTTCTTGTCAAAGGAAAAAGATGAAGGTGCTAAAGCTGTTCTCTGAAGGATCATATGCATTAAGTATGAGCCATATCTCATCTTGTCTGTTCTGTTCTTCTGACAATCATTGATCTCAGAGAAGATATATCGTGCAACATCAAACTTTTCCTTCATTGCAATCAGCTCAAGAATTCTCCAGACTAGGTTATAGATAGCATCAGTTCCTCCACCCTTTGCACAGATAGACACATTTAGAATCTTCATAATGTGTTTTGGTGTCTTCATGAGTCCCTTAAAGTTCTGAATATACTTGGGGACTACACCTTTGACTGAGGGAATCACAAAGTCAGTGGGAAAGAATTTCTGTCTTGTCTCATTTGGCACCCAATCTGGTTGCAAGCTCTTGTCTTCTTCTGATCCTTTGGAGATGCTTATCTTTGATAGCTTGGGCCCTGATGGCAAGTTGAATAGTTCAGCAAATTCTGTAGCTGTGATGCACAGCAACTGACTTCTGGTCATCCATAGCATGAAATCTTGGTGATCTTGCTCAATGAATACTGTTGCATAGAATTCCTTGATCACTTCAGAATCATATTCTTGGTTTATGCTGCAAATTTGATCTAATTGAACAGCAGCAAAGATATCTTTTAAATCGCCCAAACCATTCTTTGCCAGATTGGCCCAATCTATGGGCATGCTATCAAGAAAACCCTTCTTGGGTATCAGAAGATGATAGCTGGACTGCTGCTGATCATTCCAAAATCTTTGATCACTACACCGCCTCTTCTTGATATTGCCTTCGCTGTCAAAATATGGATTTGTAGTTCTCATGGCAGTGTAGTTGGAGGTGCTTCTTGTTTCCAAATTTATGGTAGCCAGACTAGCATCTGCCTTTGGAAGCTTCTTGAGTGTTGCTGCAGACAAAAATTTCATCTCTTGAGAGTTTGTCCTTGGAGCTTTAGCAAAGATAGCAGCATACTTGACTTCCAGAGACTCATCTGACTTTGCCTCCTGAGTTTCAGCTGAACTGGCTTCTGAGTCAGAGGAAGATGTGGCATTTCCAGCTTCTTTTTCATAATCTTCTTCTTCAACTTCTTGTTCCACACCCTCATATTCTTCATCTGAATCATCTGGCTTTTGTTTCTTCCTGCGTGGAGAGGGAGGATGAGGGTCACTTGGGCTCGAGTAAGAGTCATCTGATCCATCTGACTGAGACTCAGCTGATTCAGCCTGAGACTCAGTTGGCTCTTTTGGTGCAGACTCTGGTGCTGAAGATGTCACTGCTCTCTCTTGATCAGTGAGCTCTTGGTCTCCTTGAGCAGGTACTAAATCAGATAAGAACTGGAAGACTGATCCCATGCTTACTGATGCTCCAGCTGAGGGATCGGCTTAGGACACAGGTGGATTTGCATCAAAGGATGTTTTGAGCTTGGACATAGAATCATCTAGATCTTTCTCCAGCTACTTTCCACTGGAATCTAGCTCTGCTAGGATATCTTCTATAGACTCAATGGGAGCTTTCTGTTGAGTTTCTACTTCTATGGGAACAATCTCTAGCCCAGCTGAGGATGCTGCCTGAGACTCAGCTGGCACACTCGGCTGAGGGACAGAAGCACTTGCTTGTTGTAGAGGGACTGCTGAGATAGGAGCAGTTGAACAATCTATCCTGTTAATCCTCGAATTAGCTGCAGCTATCTCATCCTGCAAGACCTTCTTACGAGCTTCATCTGAGCAGGAGTTCAATTCCATTGCATATGCATCTATCCTTCTTCGCAGCTTGTTATCATGATATTTGCGTCATAAATGTTTATACTCCAGTGAGAGCTGAGGTAGAAGGAGTTCCATTTGTAGAATCAAGACTTCTTTCTCATCTCCGACAGCATTCTCTTCTCTTCTCAGCAGCTCATGAAGCTCTTCATTGATTGCCTTGTCTTTCTTCCATATATCCTTTTGAACTGAGACATCTTTAGGAGCATCAGAAGAGTCAAAGATTAATTTCTTGAGATCTTGAATTTTTGAATTTAGAGCATCTCTTTCAGCTCCTGAAGCAGCCGGCAACATCCCCATTAAATCATGCAGTTCTTTGACTAGAGCACTGTGAGATTTTCTTTTCTCAGCTTCAGCTTTCCATGCAGCCTCTTCTTCCTATCTTTGCTGACTCTTAGCCTTGCTGGATTCAATAACAGCTTCTGATCAAAGCTTCTTAGGAACTTTGCACAGGACCAGATCAGCTGGTCCACCAGCAGCTCTTGTTCTCTTGAGGGTGTCCACAACTGGTGCCCTCTTTGCTTTGATGGATGCATCTTTGGCACCAGCTTTCTTCGCCTTCTCTTCTGTCCTCTTTATCTTAGTTTCAGCTTCTCTTGCTTTCTTCTCAGCTGCAAGAATCTTTTTCTCTTGTTTTAGCTTCTCTTTCTTATTTGCTTTTTCAGTTTCGAGCTCTTTCATCCTAGAGATGGATTGCTTTACAGCTAAATCCAATTGGCGTTTTTCCTCTTCCAAGGCTTTCATCTTTGCTTCCTTTCTGGCCAAATCAGCTGGAGATAAGGGAATCATAGCAGCTTTCTTGGCTTTCTCTTCAGCATCAAGTTTCTTAGCAAGTCTCCTTGCTTTCTCTGTCTCCCATTCTTCTTGATTTTCTTTTCCAGGATCTGAGTCCTGATGGCTAAAGGAAGATCCTCTGTGATATCCTCAGGCTAATTACCAGATCCAGACATCTGCATAGGTGAGATAGGATAAAGAGTAGGTAAGGGGTAATCCTATTGCAGAAAGAAACTGACTAACCAACCTAACTGATACTCAAGCAAAAGAATCAGGTGACACTAGGAAGGTTTTACATTTTATCTTATGCTACCTGACTTAGCTACCTGAGACACAGGTGAGATAAAGTGCGAAACTCAGGTGTAGAGACAGAACAACCTAGGTTTATCGAATCTTGCTGAAATCTAAAGATTCAGAACAATGCGCTGCAAGAATTCATTCTGGAGGCTAAAGAAACAACATCTCTATCTAATTCCACAGTTAAGAGCTACCCGAGAACGTGGAATTCGCATAGAGGCGGAAACCCACCCTAGTTCTGTGAAGAACAGCTCGAGGAGACTTACGATGAGGAATTTGGATGGAGATGCAGGCGCTTGATCAACAGAACTGAGGGAGCTTCGACGAGCGAAAAGAACGGCGGAGAAGCACGCGATCGTCGAGAATCAATCGGCGGAGAAGTGCGCTAGGGCTTAGGAGTCTCTGAAGCGGGTTTAGCGTGCACCATTGCAGAGTTGGGTATTTATAACCCGAGTGGCCCTATGGCACCTGAGAGACAGCTGGCTACTACCTGAGATTCAGGTAGAACTGAATAACTGAGCAGAGCTCTAAACTTAGTCTATTTCCTCCGGATTTTTGGAAGTGTTCAACTAAGACTCATGTGGAAGACTCAGTTGACAAGATTTTCAAAAGGATTACCAGAGAGAATTCAGAGATAAGAGAAGAAAGCAGATTAGAGATCTCTTTTCAAACACAGCTTGCCAAACAATCAACAATACAAAACTAAAGCTGTGTTGAATTGAAATAGATAATAAAATCCAACTTATTTAGCTCAATGGGAAAATCCATGAGTTCAATAAGGTGCAAAATCAGCATGTTATCTACTAAGACCTATCCCACCTGAGGTTCACCAGAGACTCAGGTGGATGACTCATGTAGGATGCAGAGAATGTAGAATCCAGAAATGCACACATATGTACACGTGAATCATCATTTCCTCACTGCACATTCGAGATATCCATGATATTTAGCTCATGCCTGAGGGTGCAGAAACCTAATTTCATCTAGAGGCTTGGTGAAAATATCGGCTAGTTGAGCTTCTGTCCTCACATGACACAGTTGGATATCCTTCTTCTCTACATGGTCACTGAGGAAGTGGTGTCTCACTTCTATGTGTTTGGATCTTTGGTGTTGGACTGGGTTGTTGGCTAACTTAATTGCACTTTCATTATCACAGAGGAGGGGTACTTGAGACATGGATATGTTGAAATCCTTCAAGGTCTGCCTCATCCATAATAATTGAGCACAACAACTACCAGCTGCTATGTATTCAGCTTCTGCTGTGGATAGGGCTACTGAGTTTTGTTTCTTGGAACTCCAGGACACAAGGGAGCGCCCTAGAAATTGGCAAGTACCTGAGGTGCTTTTTCTGTCAACCTTACATCCTGCATAATCGCTATCTAAATAGCCAATTAGCTCAAAGGGTGCACCTTTAGGGTACCATAAACCAAACCCAGAGATATGAATTAAATATCTCAGTATTCTACGAACAGCAGTGCGATGAATATCTTTAGGATCAGCTTGAAAGCGTGCACACATGCAAACACTCAACATAATATCAGGTCTAGATGCACATAGATATAGCAGAGAACCAATCATAGACCTATACTCTTTCTGATCAGTAGACTTACCTTGTTGGGTTAAATCAAGATGAGCATTTGTTTGCATGGGAGTTGATATTGACTTAGCTTTGTCCATGTCAAACTTCTTGATGATGTCCTTAGTAAACTTCTCTTGAGAGATGAAGGTTCCCTGCTTGAGTTGTCTAATCTGCAGCCCTAGGAAGAACTTCAATTCTCCCACCATGGACATCTCAAATCTTTTGATCATCATCTTGCTAAACTCATCACTTAGCACACGGTTAGTACTACCAAATATTATGTCATCGACATAAATTTGGCATATAAATAAATCCTTGCTTTTAACTTTAGTAAAGAGTGTAGTATCTACAAGCCCAATTTTGAAACCATTATGTATAAGAAACTTCTTCAGAGTGTCATACCAAGCACGAGGGGCTTGTTTAAGGCCATACAAAGCCTTGTGGAGCACATATACATGATGGGGTCTTTTTGGATCCTTAAAACCAGGGGGCTGTTCTACATACACAAGTTCAGCAAGCTTACCTTGGAGGAAGGCGCTCTTGACATCCATTTGATAAAGCTTGATGTTGTGATGGTTTGCATAAGCTAGAAGTATCCTGATAGCTTCAAGCCGAGCTACAGGTGCAAAAGTTTCACCAAAATCCAAGCCTTCTATTTGAGTGTAGCCTTGAGCAACCAACCTTGCCTGTTCCTCACGATTTGGCCGTCTGAGTCTTGCTTGTTGCGAAAAACCCACTTGGTTCCTATGACATTGTGGTCCTTGGGTCTCTCAACAAGTGACCAGACTTCATTTCTCTCAAATTGGTTCAGCTCTTCATGCATAGCGTTAATCCAGTCTGGATCAGATAGAGCTTGACCTACATTCTTGGGCTCAATGGTGGAAACAAAAGAATAGTGAGCACAAAAATTAGCAGTACGAGAACGAGTAGTCACTCCCCTATTAATTTCACCAATGATTTGGTCTACAGGGCGATCCTTCTGCAGCCTGCTGATCACAGGGGGTTCGGGTTCAGCCACCTGAGTCACAGCTGGATGTGAGTCAGCTGAGGGTATCTGTGACTCAGTTGGCTCTTCTGAGACTCAGCTGGGTGCATGAAGGCTTCTGAGTCCAGTTGATCATTGGTTGGGTTGTACTCGTACTCAATGCCATGTACTTCATCTTGCTCATCATCTGGGTCAAGTAGCTCAGAAACACCTGATGAAGCTGGTTCCTCAGCTTGAGACCTAACTTCACCGATTGACTTGTGAAGAATGTCTACTTTTCCTGAAATATCATTAGCAACTTGCCCACCTTGTGAGCCATTAGATTCGTCGAATGTCACATCTACAGCTTCTTCAACAACCTTGGTGTTGGTGTTAAAGACTCTGTAAGTGTGAGATTTGTGCTGTACCCAATAAAAATTCCTTCATCAGATTTGGATTCAAATTTAGAAAGACGTTTGCCTTTCTTGAGAATGTAACACTTACAACCAAATACTCTGAAGTAGGAGACATTTGGCTTCTTGTTGGTCAGCAACTCATAAGGTGTCTTCTTCAAGAGTGGATGAAGATACAATCTGTTGATGTTGTGGCAAGAAGTATTGACAGCTTCAGCCCAAAACCTTGCTGGTGTCTGTATTCACTTAGTAGTGTTCTTGCCATCTCTATCAAGGTTCTGTTCTTCCTCTCCACCACTCCATTTTGCTGGGGTGCATAGGGTCCTGAGAACTCATGCTTGATTCCATGCTTGTTCAGAAAAGCTTCAACTCTTGAGTTCTTGAATTCTGTCCCATTGTCACTTCTCACTGCCTTCAGGTTGATGTTCCATTCATTTTGGACTCTGACGATGAGATGCTTGAACCTCTTGTACACCTGTGACTTGTCCTTTAAGAAAAATACCCAAGTGAAACGTGACAATTCATCAACAATAACAAAACCATACTTGTTACCTCCAATGCTCTCATATGTAGTAGGACCAAACAGATCAATATGTATGAGATCAAAAGGAGTAGTAGTGGTCATGATATCTTGGGTGGATGAGGGCTTCCAACTTGCTTCCCAGCTTGACAAGCACAGCATGGCTTGTCCTTGTTGAATTGGATCTGCTTTAGGCCTAGGACATGCTCCTCTTTACTGAGTTTGTTCAGCAGCCTCATCCCTACATGACCTAGCTGCCTGTGCCACAGCCAGCCTAACTGAGCTTTAACCATCAGACAGCATGGCACAACTGCTTCCTGATCCTGAAAATCTACAAGATATAGCTATCTATTCGATAGCCTTTGAAAACTTGTAAGTCATCTGTTAGTTTCTGAACATAAACCTCTTTAGGATAAAATGTGACTTTCATACCAGCATCACATAATGAGAAATAGATAAGAGGTTATATGAAATAGACTCAACAAGCATTACTTCAGTAAGAGAGTGTTCCTGAGAGATAACAATTTTACCACAACCTAATACCTTGCCTTTTGAATCATCAACATAGTTGACATACTTGCAAGGGAGGTTGTCTTTTCTTATCTCAGTGAACTCCTCTTTGCCTCCAGTCATGTGTTGTGTACAGCCACTGTCCATGACCCCATTTAGTTCCACCGGAGGCAGAGCCCTGCATGATTAGTTCTGAGACTTAGGAACCCAAAGAGTTTTGGTTCCCAAGTTGGCAGGTCTTTTACAATAAGCATCAATGGCAGGAATAAGCTTAACAGATGAGTTCTTAGCAGCTATAGCTTTAGAAAGCTTAGTGAACCTCTGAATATTTTTCAGATTCTTATCCCCTGCAAGCTCAGATGGAAGGGTTAGCACATTTGCATTGCACCTGAGTGAGCCACCTGAGGCACAGGTGACTACAGATTTTGGTACCCAAATACTCGGTACTCTTTTGTATTCACTCCAAGGCCCAACATACTTTGCCTCAAGCTTACCATTCTTCCCAGTTTTAAGCACATAGCTGGGGATTGAGGGAATTCTCATATAACCACCTGTTTTCTGGTGATTTCCTGCAAGAGAGTTAGCATTATATTTTCCCACTTGAGGAACAAAGTTGTCCTTCAAAGATTTCTTGTTAGCAGCAGAGGGAATATATGATAATTTGTTTTTGTCAAGCACAGGAGTGAAACCAAGTCCCCTTTTTCCATTGTTCTTGAGAACTAAGGTGGACTGAAGCCTAGCAAAGTTTTGCATGCCTATGTTAGCACTGCATAAGCCTATTCTCATGAGCCTTTTCAGCTCCTCATGCTCTTCCTTAAGCTCATTAAACTTTGCTGCATCAACAGAGTTAGTAGCAGTTGAAGTACTTGATCCACTGGGTGAATCAACTACAAACATTGTACTAGAACTAATAGCATTGATGCGAGATGCACGGTTTAAGCAAGTTTCTACAACATTAGGGGGATTAGCATCAAGAGTAACAATAGAGCAAGCTGAATGGATTTCCTTAAGCTTATCATGCTCAGAAGTTAGAAGCTCGTGTGATAACTTAAGCTTATCATGAGCCACCCGCAGCAAGTAAACTTCTTCATCAAGATCAGCTTTAGCATCTTGAGCATTATCAAGGGACACCTGCATATCAGTTAGTTTGTCCCAGAGAGAGATGTTTTCTTTTCTCTCTTTCCGAAGAAGCTTTTCTGTCCTGTCAAGAATGTCCATTAGTGAACATAATCAGGGAAGTCATCCTTAGTTAATACCTTGTTGCCTTTAGCCAGAAGACATAGGGCTGGAGTCTCAGCAGATGAAGGATCGGCGTCCTTCTCGAAGAGAGAGTCTGACTCAGGTGCGCAACTGAGTGACCTAACCATGCCATCGTCGCCTGACTCAGCTGGGCTACTGAGTGATCCATCTGAGACACAGATGGCTAACCTAGCTAGCTCAGTTTCTTCTTCTGACTCTTCTTCAGACTCTGAGTCATCTGAGACCCAAGCTTGTCCAACATATGCTCTGGCAGCAGAGGTCTTTTTCTTTCTGAAGGCAGGTGGCTTCCCTTCCTCGTATTTCTTCTTGACAATGACCTCCTTCTTCTTGTACTTGCCTTCTTCTGGTTTCTTGCTCTTTTTGGGGCAATCAGCAATGAAATGTCCTGAGTCACCACACTCAAAAACACTTCTTCTCGTTGAGCTGCTTCTTTCCTTTGAATCTATCAGTAGAACCAGAGAACTTCTTTCTTCTGTAGAACTTTCTAAAATGCGAGTGAGCATAGCAAGTTCAGTTTCTTCATCAGTGGACATCTCTTCATCCAAATCTCCTTCATCACTGGAGTCCTGAGACTGGCCACTATGTTGAGAGCTATATCCTTGTTCTTGCCAGAAGTGATAGCATGCTTCTTAGAGTGATTCAGCTCCATCTCATGAGTAAGCATCCTACCAAGCACATCAGTGGGCTTCATCCTGTCGAAAACCATCCTTTTCCTTCATCATCAGACGCAGAGTGTGATAGGGCTTGGGAAGGACAAAAAGAAACTTCTTGATCACATTTTCATCTTCAACTCTGGTTGATCCAAGGGCCTTCAGCTGATTTGTGATCATTGTAAGCCTTGTGAAGATGGAGTTGATGTCCTCTCCAGGTTGATAGTGGATGTTGTCAAGATCATGCTCTAACACATCCTTCTTGGACCTCTTCAAGGTATCACTGCCTCATGAATGGCCTGAAGGGGTTCCAGATATCATGGGCTGCATCAAAGGTGCTGACACGGTTGAAATCATGTTCTGCAGCCCCATATAGATAGCATTGGCAGCCCTAGCATTGTTCTTGATGTTGATCTTGTCTTGATCAGTAGGGTCGCTCTCATTATCTACTTTAAGACCTGTCATGACAATTTTCCCAGACATCTGGGTCCATTGCAGTAAGGTGCATTGCATCTTCCGCTTCCAAAAGCATAGTTAGTGCCATCAAATATGGGAACTCTACCCTCGTAGTTCGACATCCCTTAACTCTGGCTGTTAAGCCAATATGAGCAACGAGGCTCTGATACCACTTGAAAGGATCTCAGGAGTCGACTAGAGGGGGGGTGAATAGGTCGGCTCTATAAAATTTAAAACCTAATGGGCTTTACTTAAATAAATGGGCCAAACCTACCAAGATGCAAGCAACTGACTCTCAGGTAGATGACTCAGGTAAAAGAAAGCAGAGCAGAGCAGAGACAACTATGTGTCAACTGAGTCTCAGGTGAGTGACTCAGTTATGTGCAACAGATTGATAGAATAGTAAAGGAGACAACTTGCTATAGTGTCAACGGAGTCTCAGGTGGGAAACTCAGTTGTGTGCAGCAGAGAGTGAACTATGTATATCAGCACAAGTAAAAGCAAACCATACAAAAGAACAAGTAGACACAAAGGTTTGTTTTACCGAAGTTCCCATTTTATGCAAGTGGTACGTCTCCGTTGAGAAAGCTGCTTTCACAGCCGGCACTGAACGTGCTCTTTCCTCATTCACTTATCTTGTGTGGAATCCTTTTGATCTCACCGCAGCAAGACAGGCAGACCCAAATCGCCTTCCACAAACGCTTGGAGGCAGCCACACAAGACTTGGCTTGCTCACCAACGACTCCAACTTCCTGGTCTTGGAGCAGACGAACTCCAAGAGCTCTCTCAGTCTCTTGGAGGAACCAGTACCATGAACTCTCTCAGTTCTGAAGCACTCAAGTTGTAAAGCAACTCTCTCTCACGGTGGGATGCATGCAGGCAACGCTCTCTCGGAGACTAAGAGCTCTTTCTTGCAACAGCAGGGTGCTTTCTATGGTAGAGGTAAAGGTGAGGTCGAAACCTTCCCAGGTTCCCTATTTATAGGGTCCCTGGCAGCTAGCCATTACCCTCATGCCACGTCAGACAAAGAGCCACCAGACACACCTATCTGAGACTCAGCTAACATACACCTGGTAACCTACAAGCCACGGCTGAGCTACCCACCTGAGTCTCAGATGCCAAACTCAGGTGGACTCGGTTGCCTCAGGCAGCACCTGAGCACAACACAGGCCGGCTCACTACAAGCCTAAAACTGATTCAGGAGGACAATGGACTCACCACTGCCACTGACCAGCTCGCTCAAAATCTTGGGCACTGGTTCCAGCTAACAACTGAAAATGACAGCCCTTGAAGACGCACAGCGAACCCCTTGACGCAGATCCACTAGCTTCCTAGCTCCTCTAGGTCTATCAGCGAAACACCAAGGCCGGACCGAGTGAGACTCGGCAAAGAAATAAAGAAAGAACCAAAAAGGCATGACTCGGGTACTTACGTCACTCGGGGGGTTCGCCCGGCTAAAGGGGAACGGCCGCCGGAGAAATCTAGGCTCGTTCCCTGAGCCTAGATGCTCTCGAGCCGGCTCTGGATCTCGCCCTCCGTGAGCTCCTCCACGGACTCCCGGGTCGCGTCGCCTTCGCCGATGTACTCGAACATCGGGTGCGCTCGCAGCTTGGCGGGCTGCACCCGCCACCGGACGAAGGTCGCGGCGACGACTGCCCCGGTGACCCCGGCCTTCATCGCCTCATCGAGCTGCGCCATCAGGACGGAGACGCTGTCCTACTCCCTGTCGAGCGGAAGGTCCGACCAACTCGGCCTGACCTCTGGAGGCTGGCCCGAGAAAGCTGGCAGCGACGGCTCGGGGTTGGTGCAGTAGAACCAGTTGGTGTGCCAACCCTTGTTCGACGACTGCATTGGCGGGGCCGGGTAGCTCTTTGCTGCGCCGGACCTCAGTTGGAACCCTGGCGCCGCCCACTACGGCCGGGTTGTCCCTGCTTGGCTGTGGCTTCACCATGAAGAGATGTTTCCACAGGGCGAAGTGGGGCCGAATGCCGAGGTAGCACTCGCAGAGGGTGATGAAGCATGAGACGTGGAGCATGTTGTTGGGGTTGAGGTTGTGGAGCTCCAACCCGTAATAATAGAGCAGCCGCCGCAAGAATGGGTGGGCCGGCACAGAAAACCCTCGCTCAAAGAAGGAACCATGGACGACCAACTCGCCGGTGTTCGGGGTGGGGATGGTCTCCCCGGCAGCGGTGCGCCACTCGACCAATTCCTTTGGTGGCAGCAACCCGAGCCGCACGAGGATCTCCAGCCGTATGTCCGTCGCCGATGACTTCATCCACGGGGCCATTGGACTAGCGGGCGACTCCCCTTTGCTCAGCAGCTTCCACACCAGGGTGTCCTCTTCGGCTTCCGTCGGATCGGCTTCCCAATGCGGGGATTGCATCCGAGGTGGCTGAGGTGGAGGTTAGGGTTTTGGGTGGAGCGGCGCGTACGGGCGGATTTGGGAGAGAAGGCGAAGCGTTCAGGTGCAGGAGGAAGAAGAAGGCGAATGGGTGCGTGGGCCAAACCCGCGATCTTTTTGGAGTATAAAAAGACGGGCCGACGGTTCGGTTTCCCCACGTCCGCACGTGTCCGGATCCGCCGCGCCCCACTACGCGCCTCTTTAGATTCCCTCACGCGCATCTGGCGGGCCACGTCGCGTCCTTTTCGCGCCCATGACCTGGCGAGCACTGCGATTTGCGCTGGCTAATGAAGGGCGATCCGACGGTTGGCCTTCCAGGCTTAATAACCCGAAGGAATACGTCTTCGTCAAACTGTGGCCAAAGCGTATTTCCCGCAAATCACTAGCCGGTTGCCGGGAGAGTCGGCACCGGGCGCTTTGGCTGTGAAGGGTATCAGAGGCTGGCCTCAAGCAGGAACGCAGTCGTCTGAGTACACCCGAGCAAGGGGCAGTAATGGCGTGCCTCCCATAGGCCACAAGTCGGATGCTGAGCAACTCGGAGCTGCCGGATTCTCTGCCCAGACCTGTCGAGCCCTTAAGTCTCGGAGGCTCTGGTAACTGGGATCCCCAGATTCAGTGGAATGACCCTGTGTAAGACTTCGAAACTCGGGAACCTATGCGCCATGGCTGGTTTCTCTGGTTCGGACGTGAGTTTCAGAGGCATTCCTTTAGGGGACTCTAGCTGGCCTTAACCCACTCGGAAGGACCGGGTGCTACTCGGGAATTCAGTCGGGATTCATGGCATGCCCCACGCTGGGTTACCAGCCGGTCCCTGTCCCTAAGGATGGACCGGGTGCCACCAGAGATTACCTATTAATAGCTCATCCGCCTTAACATTCCTGCCTTACGGGTGAATGTTACTTGGCTCTAACTGTCTTATTTGCAGAAGTCCAATTAGCCCTTCGCAATCTCCCAGCAAGCCGAAGTCAGTCGGAAAGCTCATCCAGAGGTGAAGACCGGCAGCAGTGAGATCGTGAAGGACTCGGGGGCTACTGATGATGACATGGCACCCGGGGATCATCAAGGAGGACGAATCCGGTCCTCTGGCTACAGGGCAGGGCCGGGCCGACTACTCGGAGTCTGACTCCTACACGGGGATGCCTCATCAACGTGGAGTACAAGACATGGACTAATACCCGTCCGGCTTACCCAGAATCTATTGCAACCGAATGGGAAATCCATCTGTTAACCGATCCGGACTCCTGTAACCCTATCCCGGCCGCCTATATAAGGCCCGGTAGGGGACCTCCGATCGGTAAGCCTTCAAGTATTCTCTAGGTCATAGACAATCTCCATTATTTCCAAGTCCAAGCAACCTCGAGATCGATTCTCAGGGCTTGTGGCACTCGGGATACAAGCTATACCAGCCACCAAACACAGGACGTAGGGTATTACCTCTCCGTGAGGGCCTGAACCTGTCTAAATCTTATCTCCCGTGTGCACCCATCCTGATTTGCTGTGCTCACGCCGCCCCATAATTAGTATTGCCGGAATAATACTCCGACACGAATAATATCGGTAATAAATACGGTACGAATACCTATCAAATTCGGTACGGTAGAGAATATTTTGTCAGATATCGCATGAAAGATAGAATTCATATAACATGCCTATAGAACATAGCACAACCAACCATACGGGCCGATATATTACAAAATAACAAAAGATAAGTTCAAAATGTGCATTGACAATATACGATAGTACGAAGTACGATATATAACAATTTCACCCAAAATGACAAAAAAAATAGTTCCATGAGATCATGAGTGGCAACGACATGATAAAAATTATTGTAGTTTTTCACATGACCGCTTCTTTACAAGCCACTCAATCACTCCCTCCTTGGACTAACTCATCACGTCATCCTCGGGCTTTGGGTTGGAGTTTGCTTATTAACACTTATAAATAAAGAGTTGCATACATGTTAAATCATAAAGGGCATACTAGTCTAGTGGTATGTGAACTTGGACCTCTATAAAGAGGTGGTGGGTTCAAATCCTACTACAAGCACAATATTTTCTTTTATTCTGCAGACTAACGGTTGGAGTAACTTTGTGGCCCATGGGCTGGTCTTGTTGGGCCGGGTGCAACTGGATCAGTATTCGGATAATAATCGGAGATATACAGATAGTATCGGATACGGTCGGATACTGTCCAAACCGTATTCATATCTGTATTCGGTATATATTATCCATATCCGATACTGTATTTGACGGATATCCGAAAAATCTATCCGAAAAGCTATCCGAACCGATTGCACCCTTAGTCATACCCCTTCATTTTCCTACCGATTTGTCTTGTACCCCTCTGCATCACATCAGTAAGGGACGAAAAACCCTAGGAGCGGCAGCGAGATAGAACCCTTGGCGGCAGGAATCCATGTCGAAAGGTGGCTTCACTACATCAGTAGGGAGCATTCCTTAACCTCGGTGTGGCACGATTCATCTAAAGGAAGGCATGAGAGCTACAATTTGTAGTACCTTAGTTGTCGCAACAAGGAAAAAAACACCATAGGTAAATGAAAGGCTTGATGGTCCATGGATGTAGCTCACAATGTTGTTTGTTTTATGTTCTAAAGTAACTTATGATATCCCGTTGTCCATCCTTTTGTTAAAATCTTATAAGAACTGTGTAGAGTTGGTGATCATGGAGTCACCACCCTGTACCCATTTCCCCCCTTCCCTTGAGCGCGCAACACCTCTCCCTCTCCTCCGTCACAAAGTCACAATAATCAGTTAGATATTTTAATCTTGATAGAGTTTATTAGTTAGTTTGTTGTATCTTGGCCTTTTTGCCATGGTTTACGCTCCTCTCCCTCCCGCTCCTCTCATAAAAACCACAATGACCTGTTAGATAGTTTCATCTTGATAACACTTAGATGCGATTGCGAAGCAGAGTGACGACCACGTCAAAGGCGGGCAAAGAGAGAGGAAGGGAGGAGGATGCACTATTACAAAAAGGCAGATATAGACGGATCATCACATAAGGTTTTATGAATTTTCAGTGATATTACAACATATCACAAATGGTCTATCTTCCAACCATCCGTAGTACTTCGTAGGTGCTTCATATAACAAATCGTTTGTGATACTATATCATCATGGACAATTTTTGTTAAATACCGTCTATGATAATTCCTCCATATATAAGACACCACCTGACTACAGATCTGTCTAGGGTTCTAGACCCATCTCAATGGTGGTTGCTGCCTTGCGGAGGTGGCGTTTTGAGGGCTTGCCTTGCCTCAACATCTAAATAAAGGGCAGGCACCAAAAAGGAAGCAGTGATGCCTTTTCGATGAAAGCTTAGCTTGGTAGGTGTAGCTTACTCACCCTACTCCCTTAGACAATGTAATGCTCTGAACACGAAAGTTTGCAGTTTAGCCCTCTTCTCCCATGCAGAGTCGCAGGCAGCACCTCGGATAAAAGCACGGACGAGCCACATGCAGATTTGGTGAAAGGAGACCCCGGATTTGGAAGGGTGATTGTAGATCCATTTGTTCTAGGTTATTTAAGTTAGTAACTGGACCTAATTGCATTATATTAAAATCTAGCTTGATAAAGACAAAATTGAAATTGATTTAGATCAAGCTTGGTATCGAGAAAAGATTATTTAGATCTGGCTTGGTAAAGGGAGAATTGTTCTTTCCACGAGGATATGGTGCATGATGACAATCTAGATCAAATGCTACACGATGCAAAAGGGAAGTATGATGAGAGTTATGACAAGTCCATTTTGTACTCATCTTTTTCTTTAGGTTTTGTTGACGATCGGTGAATCGGCGATCTTACGGTGTTCATGGAGTGATGATTACTGGGGGGTAGGGACCTCTAGGGCCCAAGTGCCAGGAGCTCTGACAGCAGGGGACAGCCGTTTTTATACAGGTTCGGGCCTCCCTCAGGATAATAACCCTACGTCCTGTTGTTATATATTGATGGAGAACACGTCTTACAAAGGGGGGTGTATGTTAGTGGCTACCCTAGGCCTAATCTTAGACTAATCTAGCTAATCCGCCGGGCTCGACTCCTTCGAGGTAGCAGGTCTTCTAGGGCTTCGCCTCCTGAGATCCTATGCTGCTTGTGCTGCGACTATCTTGACCTGTCCTCCCCTATGGGATTGCTGATCCTTATATAGGGGGTTCCCAGGATCGTACTGGACGTGGACTCACACCCGAGTAGGACTCTGGCTTCCTTAAACGTTGGGATTGGCTTCCTAGTTTAAGGGGAGTCCTCCCTTCCTTAGAGGGGTTATCTTATCGTCCGGGGATCCTTATCGGATACGATGTACCTTCCTAAAGTCCCGGGGAACTGTACACGGATACCCCTAATACGCGGGATACCGTACTATTCATCATCAAGCCCCCCATCAATACGTGAAGTGAGGGTATGATGGTTTTCGTTGGAAATCTGCCCTTGTCGGAAAAAATTCTGAGTAGGCGACTCGAGTGGTCCTTTTCGATGACTTCTGAGTAGATTCAACCCCTACCGAGTAGTCGTAGGAGCCTTATCGGAATAACCCTTTGGAAAATCCAGAATGCTTTTCCGATCAGATCTGATCCGTTGATCACAGACACGCGTCCGCCTGGGATATTTCTAGGAAACGGAACCATCGTGGCGGAAATTTCGCGTGGTGATGAAGAATCTTTCTCTCTCTGCGCCGTTGGGCCGCTAACGTGTGCTGAACCACGGCGCATTCATTTGGGTCGTGGGTTGTCAGACCCTCTTTTTCCCGCGAAATACCAGATAGACGGAAAAAGCAACTGTCCGCATTAAATGCGATGGAACTGATTGTGCCGTAAACCGCCCTCGGTTCTGGTGAAGGTTTAAATCTTTAGGAGTCCAAGAATTGGGGTTTTGCCCACACTGTTCTTTTGCCTCCTAGCCTTCTTGCTCCCCCTCATCTTCTTCCTCGCGCCCTTGCAAACCCTCGCCTCCATACTCTCTCGATCGATCGACGAGGATGGTCAAGAAAAGCGCTACGAAGAAGTCTCCCGAGCCCACAAGGGAGCCAGAAAAAGCTTCGGGGGAACCGACCACCACCATCCCTGAGTTCGAGGCCTCGGTGATGGATTCCTCCGCCCTGGAGAGGCTCGTGAAGGATGAGGTGATTCTCCCGGAAGTGTTCGTGCCTTTCCGGGAGGCCGTGAAGGAGACGGTCCCCACCCCCGATACGGACTGGATCGTCGTCTTTGCGGACTTCTTCAGGTATGGATTCCAATTCCCACCTTCGTCTTTCTTCCTACTCACGCTCCAGTTCTACGGGATTGAGTTGATTCATCTCAACCCGAACTCGGTCCTAATGCTGGCGGTCTTCGCGCATTTATGCGAAGCCTACCTCAGCATTAGGCCGAGCCTGGAGCTGTGGAAGTACTTCTACAACCTCCGCCGGATGAAGAGCAGCAGCGCAGGAGTCGTCGGCGGCGCCGGATTCCGTCTTCGAGAAGGGAGGAAGGATGCCTACATTGCTTCCTCCTGGAAATCTTCGTGGTCGGGCTGGCATGCTCGGTGGTTCTACTGCCAGCCCCCAGCGAATTCTGGGATCACCTACCGCGGACTCGCCCCTCTTCCGAACAAGAGCTGGGGGGAGGCCCCAAAGGAGACCAAGCACCTCAAGGCGCTCGTCCACGACATCGCCAATCTCGCCGCCAAAGGCTTGTCGGCGTGGGATGTCGCGGAGGATTTCCTTCGATGCCGGATAAGCCCTCTCCGATCGAGGGTCGAGCCAGCCTGGGTGGTCCCAGAGAACCACGACCAGACAAGGGACTTCGACACGGATTGGTATCGCGACCATCTCCGTGCCAACTCAATTGACAAGACTTCTCACGTACTTCTGCCTTGTCGTGTCGAGCAGAGTTGTCCCCGGGGGAGCTTCAGAGTAGGTTGAATAACCTATTCGAGCAATCCCCCCAAGGCGGGTGTACAGACGTGCCCCTGCCTCTTCTGAAGCAGAGTCCGGACAGCCGACGGGAAGTATTCTCGGTGAATTGTCCATCTTATCTCCTTGTCTAGCTTAGGTTCATCCGAGCAGCCTTACAGAGGGCCCTCGGGTTCTTCTTTCGCAGCGAGTAGGCCGCGGGGGTCCTGACTCAGAGGCCGAAAGAGCTGGCGTCCCTGCTCAGGATGATGAAATTGAGATGTACGATATGGCCCCGCCGCCCTCCAAGACGAGGGAGGGAGGTCCTTCTGCAATCGAGGCGGGGGCGGAGATCGTCTTGATGGGTTCTCCTGCCCGGGACCCTCAACCGCAGGTTTGAATTCTCGCCCGACTAATCTTCTTCCATATTCTTTCCTGAATGATAAACGTAAGGATGGATGTGTCGGATAGCCCGGAGTGAGCAACCCCCTCCCCAAGGAGCCAACTCGCCCTCCCACGACCGTTCTTGAGGAGGAGACTGTGGCGGACAAGGGGAAGGCGTCGTTATCCTCCGGCAAGCGAGATTCGAGTGCTTTGGCAAGGAAGCCTCCTCCAGCGGGGAAGCGCACGAGGTCAGTTTTCCTTTACCGCCTTTCTCTTTTGACTTGCCTTGCTGAAGACTTGACTTGAGTGTTCTTGGTGACTAGGGTGTTGATCCGCCCCGTCGGGAATCCGACTACGGTGGCCACCGAGCAGCAGCTCCCGGCGCCGGGATCGGCCCCGGCCCTTGCCAAGCGGCGGACCCCCGCGCCGGAGTCGTCGCCGGCCCCTACTGAGCAGCTGCAGTCCCCGGCGCTGGAGTCAGAGCTAGCCCCGGTCGAGCAGGTCGCGCCTTCAGGTTCTTCGGCGCCGGAGAGTCTTAGCCTAACCTCCTTGCTGCAGGTAATGTAAGGGGGATTAGTGATAAGGTAAATTTACTTTGCTCGTACTAACCTATTCTTTTTTCAGCTCGCTATCTCCCGGGTCGCTCCACTCGAGAAGGCCCAAGCGAAACTGGACTTGGCGAACGAGGAGTTGAAGAAGCGCCTTGACGAGTCCGGGAGATGGTGGGCGGAGAACGAGGAGCTACGGAAGCGCCTTGAGGACTCCGAAAAGCAGCGGGAGGCGGTCGAGGCTGATCTTTTGGCTTCGAAGACACGCCTCTCGGACGCGGAGTCTTCCCTGCAAAGGAGTCAGTCCTACGCGGGAAAGCTGGAGGAAGACCTCGAGCGGGCCTTAGGCACGCTCGAGAAGGCACTGGGTGAAGTCGGCGTCGCTGTCCCCCCGGGTCTTGCTCTGGCCAACCGCCTAGTAGATCTGACGGCGTCCGTCTCCCAGCTGAAGCTTACCATCAGGAAGCTTCTCGAAGACGAGCTCCGGCAAGGTGTACGCGATGCCCTGCCCTTTGCTTTGGTTCTTCTGAGGCGCAGGCACCCGGACTTATCCTTCGAGGCGCTTGCTGCCGACCTGCCAGCGGGCGAGGAGGAGAAGCTTCTCGACAAGGTGCAGGAAGCGGCGGATGCCTTTGGCGATCGAGTCCAGGCGCAGGGCCTAGAGTAGGACTCTGTAATAGCATACTTCTATGACAAGACAGTGATTAGTAACTGTGCATAAACTTGTGTGTTTTGTTTGGTTTTTTGAAAACCTTGTCTAATCTGCTTTTGTGAAACCTTGTCGGATGCAAACGTGGACTTTAGTTGGAGCCATTGCCCTTCGCCTCCCTTCGCTGTAGGAATACGAATAGTGCCGTAGGTCGTTCTTGCTGTGATCGACCACCCTTAGGTTTAGTCGGATGGAGGGCTCCGTGGCTCCTCGTCATCAGTAAACGCGATAAGGGGTCTTTCGTACAGCTTATCGTGGCCATGGCAGCACTCCCATATTCCTTTGTTGAGGGAGGACTTTGGTGCTTGGCTGGCAAATTCTACGCTTGTCCGATTGGCAACGTTTCACTCTACCCGAGGTATCTTCTGCTCCGAGTAATCGGAGACGTGGATAAGCGCACGGGTTCCGTTGATCTAGTCATACTCGTACCTTTCTCCCTTCCTTTACTCGGGATCAGGGGACATTGCTACGGAACTGGGGAGCTTAGTCAACCAGGCCTTAGGTCTGGTCAGGTGGGGGGCTCAGTGGCTCCCCTATCACCTGCAAACGCGTTAAGGGGTTTTCCTCGCGTCCCTGACAGTTATAGCGTAGAAACCTTTTTCCTCTGTGCGGGTAGAAGAAGTCGGTACTCGTACTCGTACATCGACTTTACCGTATTCTTATCCAGCCCCCGACTGACTTTTCGAGAGATATTTCGGATAGGCAGTCTAAAATAATTAATAATGAAAAAAAACTTTGAACTAGTGACTTGGTATAATTCGAAACTGTGTCTTTTACAGGCTACTGTAAGGAAGATAACTCTATGAAAACTAAGAAAAAACTAGGACGTCCCCTCCTCATTTAGCTTGTCACCGGTTGCCCCAGAGACTCCCATCCCCTTGTCGTGACCCGCTGACGAAACTTTGTTGAGTGCGCGTGCTGGGTGGCGGCGCCCGGAGCGTCTTATCATCGACTTGTTCGTAGCTTGACGATCTTTAAGGCTGGAGCCGGTGCAACTTTGGAACCTGCCGATGAGGAGGCGACGGTCGTGCGATCTTACTGAAGGTGTTTGCACGGGACTCTCTAAGAGATGCGACCTCTCTACAGCTAGTACGAGCGACTTGGATCGGGCAGCTTCTCCCGAGGAACCGTTGTCCTGTCGAGGGGAAGGCCCTGTTTTCTCCCTGTTCCGACTTAGTCGTGGAACTCTTTCTCCAACTTGGAGGGGGTACTTTCCGAAGTCGTCGCTCGTAGTCGTGGAGGTGGTCTTGACAACGTGGTGGCGGGAGCCGATACGCTGGCGTCCTGGTTAGAGGGCAGGTGCTGCTCTGCGAGGTCGAGGCTGCGCTTGTCGCAGAGGAGTGCTTCTCTGGGAGAGCTCTTTATCGTGAGGACACCTTTTGGGCCGAGCATCTTTATGCACTGGTAGGCGTAGTGCGTAGCTGCCATGAACTTGGCCAAAGTAGGGCGCCCCAAGATAGCATTGTATGCTGTTTCGAAATCGACTACGTCGAACAGGATCTTCTCTGTTAGGAAGTTCTCCGGTGTACCGAAGGTAACCGGGAGCGTAACTTGCCCGATCGGCGTGGTCGATGAGCCCGGGACGATACCGTGAAAAGCGTGCGTCACCGTCTGAACGGACGACCGTGGCACTTGCATTGCATCGAGGGCGTTGGCGAATAGGATGTTGAGGGAGCTCCCTCCATCTATTAACACGCGGCCCACTCGGCAGTTGTTGATCGTTGGCTCGACCACGATTGGGTACCGTTCCGGCCGAGCACAATTTTTGGGGCAATCGGTCTGGTCGAAAGAGATCGTGACCTCGGACCACTTGACCGCTCGAGGAACTCGCGGTACACTCGCGAGAACTTCTCGGGCGATCGCCTTGTATTGCCTCTTGGATTCGTAAGAGGTTGAGCCCCCGAATATGTGCTCGATTGCTCTGACGTGCCCCTGGAAAGGCTCAGGGGTGGAGTCATCGTCGTCGGAGGTCGTTTCCCGACTGTTGTTAGCGACCTGAGGACTTTCTTCGCGGAACCTCTCTCTTTCTTCCCGAAGATACTTCTTGAAGATGCGGCACTGTAGCAGATCATGTGAGTCAGTTTGATGAAAGTCGCACCAGGGCTTGGACGACTTGTCGGAGGAGGTGGTAGGCTTATCCTTGGGGCGTGGTCACCAGGTGCGCTTCTCGGAGATCTCGGCTATTACCTCGTCGGTTCTGGTCCTTTTCTCCTTGTTCCCTCCGGAGGGTTTCTTCTTTCGTTTGGTTTTACGTGAATCGTCCTTTGTCCGGACAGTAGAACTGGTTGACTCACCCCGCTGTTGCTTGATATAGCGTAAGGTTTCCTCCGTGCAAGCGGCCTTCTCGACCAGATCCATGAGTTGCCTGGTGGTTTTCGGTGGACGCATGATCAGGTCGTGCGTGCACATCTCGTTTCTGCTGCCCCGAGTGAAGGCGCGGATGACATCCAAGTCTGTTATCTCAGGGATAGTGTTGCGGACAGCACTAAACCTCTTGGTAAACTCTCGGAAGGTCTCGTCTGGTCGCTGGACGATAAGGAATAGATCGTCGACCCGGCCAGGTCTTGGGAAGGTACCTTGGAAGTTCCCGAGCAGCATGTCACATAGCTGTCCCCACGAACGGATAGTTCCTGGGGGTAGATTCGTCAACCATGTCCTAGCTGCTCCTCTGAGGGCGGTAGGAAGATAGTTGACCATAACCTTTTCGTCGCCGCCGGTTGCCTCGATCGCGGTGGTGTAGATTTGGAGGAATTCCACGGGGTTCGTGGTTCCGTCATACGATTCTAGCGAGCCGGGCTTGAAATGAGAAGGCCAGCGTACCTGACGGAGTTCCTGGGATAGCGCCTGGCATCCGCTGAAGGCCCCCCGATAATGTGCATTCTCGCCGCTATTCGAGGTCGAGGTTTGTCCTCGAGCAATGGCGTTCTGTACGTGGTCTCTCCGAGAAGGCTGTTGCTCCTGTTGGCACCTTTGGCAGCGGCGTTTGTCGAGCTGTTCTCGGAGGTCAACCGGCGGCTCCTCTTGAGGAGACCTGTTCCTGGGGTGTCATCCCTCCCGACCGCGTTCTTCTAGCGGAGGAGAGGTGTCTATCCGAGTAGAGCTACGGGTCACCAATTGGGCTCGAGAAGACTTGGCCTGGTTCTGAGCCTCTTGGAGGTCAGCCCCCAGCCGTTGCAGCCACTGCACACCCGCGGGTGTCGATAAATCCGCCACGGGAGGTTGTGACAGCGAATTGCGCACTTCCGCAAGTCTTCGAGCAGTTCGGGACACGTACTCCCTCGTTCCCGGGGGGGATCTCTCCACAATGGCAGGCGGGTCTCCGTTCCGGTGAGGAGTTCTTTCCCCGGCGGCAGGTAAGCCCCCGTTCATGTGGGAGGCAGCCATTGCATTGTGCTGCTGTGAGCCCCCGGGCAGATCATGATCTTCGGGGTCTTCTCGACCATCGTTGATCGCGAGTACCATTCGAGGTCCTTGGCTGGACGATGTGTACTCGTATTCCATCACGTTGTCCTCATCGGATGCCACGTGGGTAGGATCTTGATCGTTCTCACGATCAGAGTTTGCAGGAGAAATTCCAACCATAGGGCTGGTCGTTCCTGCTGGGAAGTCGTCGTTCAAGACCAACTTCCCGCTGAAGGCCCTGGCGCACTCGGTTCTGAGGTGATCTGCTTCGTCGTCCGAGTCCCCTCCAGGGGCGTACTCTCCGAAATCCACTTGATCCGTAACCGGGTACGGGTCCATAGGGCCAAAGTTGTCGTAGAAACCTTGGTCCGAGTACCCGGTACGGGGTGAGATTGCGATCGGTTTTCCTGCCGGGTTTGCTGCTTCCTCCTCGGTCGAAACCGGTGAGGGCTGAGCGACCGGCGCTGGGATCTGATCACGCTCAGTTGCGCGTCCTGCCGACTCTAATTCTTCCTGGACGACTCGGTCTGGAGAGGTCCCCACGGTCGGCGCCATCTGTCGACGATTGGTGAATCGGCGATCTTATGGTATTCATGGAGTGATGATTACTGGGGAGTAGGGACCTCTAGGGCCCAAGTGCCAGGAGCTCTGACAGTAGGGGACAGCCATTTTTATACAGGTTCGGGCCTCCCTCAGGATAATAACCCTACGTCCTGTTGCTATATATTGATGGAGAACACGTCTTACAAAGGGAGGTGTATGTTAGTGGCTACCCTAGGCCTAATCTTAGACTAATCTAGCTAATCCGCCGGGCTCGACTCTTTCGAGGTAGCAGGTCTTCTAGGGCTTCGCCTCCTGAGATCCTATGCTGATTGTGCTACGACTATCTTGACCTGTCCTCCCCTATGGGATTGCTGATCCTTATATAGGGGGTTCCCAGGGTCGTACTGGACGTGGACTCACGCCCGAGTAGGACTCTGGCTTCCTTAAACGTTGGGATTGGCTTCCTAGTTTAAGGGGAGTCCTCCCTTCCTTAGAGGGGTTACCTTATCGTCCGGGGATCCTTATCGGATACGATGTACCTTCCTAAAGTCCCGGGGAACTGTACACGGATACCCCTAATACGCGGGATACCATACTATTCATCATCAGGTTTAATCCTGATATTCTCAAGATTATCCCATTAATTTCTCTCTAATCACTAACTAATTGCTAAATTATGCAAATCCTCTTGCTTTGGTTATTGTACGTAGGAATCCTAGAAAAGGGGAGGAAATCACACATATTTGGAGACTACTCATCAACACGAGCCACCTCCAAGTTGGAACTCCCCGAGCGACATCTACAGAGTGCGGGATGGGATTCGGTACGGGCCAGCTCACCTATATCGCTCACTCGTACTGGCCACTAGGGGTTTGCCATGTCAAACTGACTCATCTTTGTGAAGGCGGCCCCACAGAATTCTCGACGGATGCTCTGCAAACCCTGCCCGAAGCCTACTGATCCATATAAGGAGGAGAAGACACAAGTGAAGGAGCATACTCTCATTCACTTCGGCCTCCTCACATCCACCATCATCATCATAGTCACCATCACCATCTCCATGGCCATTCATCTTAGATCCTTGTACTCCTCATACTTCAATTGCCAACAACAAGATTGTAAGACAGATTTTAAGAATTCCTCACAAACTACTTCTTTCAATCTATGTATTTCTAATCTATTATTTCATTTATGGCTTTTGCAAGCATGCGTGAGTAATCCCCTTAGTCTATGGGCTGAGGCCTAGCCTTGTGGCAATTTTATGTTTATGATTGGATCCATGCTATGTATGCTTGCTATCTCTATGTGCAATTTTTTTCTTGTCTTGCCTCAGCCTAGGACTCAATGTTACATGATGCTCCAATGACTGATCAATGGTAAAGGTGGACGATAGGGAGGCACCGAAGAATAAACTCCAAAGTTAGTGATAGCAAGGTGAAATAGGTTGACCAAGGCAAACCTCTAGGGAAGCACGGTATAGTCACAACATGCTCATGCATTGGTCTGGTATGTTATTACCTTAATAAAACTAGGTGACCTTGTACGTCAATGGCACCAAGTTGGACAGTAGATCCTATGATGAGATGGATGTCGGCCTAGGTGTATCATGGACATGTCGCCCACATTATTTCATATTGCACTTTTATCAAGATAGCATAGCAATATTAATATTTATCTTATGATCCAACATAACGTATTTGCAGCCGCAAGTGAAACCTCTACCTGGGGCCTACCTCCATCATGGATCACAACTCTATCCCAAAATTTAGTTTTTAATACTTCTAATTTCCATTTCGCAATTGACACTCTCTTTGCTTTCAAGAAAAACCATTACTTCAAGAATCACGACTAAAGAGATCAAGGGTTGCTCAAAAGTTTCCACGAATACCTCTCCCTCCTCTAGATCCTATAACCTTAGGAATACTTAAGAGAAAATATACTACAATAGATCTAGTGCACTTGCTAGGCCGGTATCAACTTAGTATGGTCAAGTCAAAACATATAAGGTTCTCATCCATGCTTGAACTGCTAAAATTGAAGGCAAGAACGGTCTGTCCGGCAAGAGTTTTGCAGTGTTGTGCACTCTCTTAATGGGCATACTTCCGGAGGAGAACGACCTAGCCAAAACCACCTACAAATCCAAGAAGGTGCATTGTCCATTGGAAATAGAAGTAGAAAAAGTACATGCATGTCTGCAAAATTGTATCATCTACCATAAAGTGTATGCGAACATGCATGTATGTTCGATGTTCAAAGCATTGCGATACAAGTCTAAGAATCAATCAAATGGAAACAAGGAGAACATCGAGGTGAAGAAAGTACCTCTTGTTATGGTTGCGTGGTATTTTCCTGTAATTCGCTATTTGAAACATTTATTTGCAAACCAAAGGAAGCAAAACTGGTGCATTGGCATTCGGAAGAGCGTAACCAGAATGGAAAGCTAAGACACCATGCTGATTCCACCCACTTTACTTACCAAGTAGTAAGGGTTCCTTTCATAATAAACAATGCTAAACTTTCGCCCCGCATTTTTTTAGTTCAATAACTATCTGGGTAGTAGTTACTTTTGAGAGTTTTAAATTAACTTGTCAAGCATGCTTGGTTATTCCCTCTTAAAAACATTGCCTTCCTGAACATATAGATGAAATGAAGGTATCAGAAACCACCGCTCCAAGGACCAATGAGCGGATGTAACTCTCCAAGGAGATAGAAACCCACATGTTGGTTTACGTATGGTGGATGAGCGTAGTGGCAAGTGCTATCCCGTGCAAGACAATCACTTGAAAATCTCAAATAATCACCTTGGCCGCTCCAATGATCTAAAAATTATGAGCATTTTGCTAACACGAGAGACTTCGGGCCTGTTTGGTTCAAGGCTACCCGTGCCACAACTAACCTTATGCAGACTGTGGCTTGCCATAAAAGTATGGCTAATAAAATCCTAGCCACAAGTGTGGCAAAAGTTGGTAAAAATTAAGTCTATGACATGTGGACCATATGCATAATGAGGTATGGCAAACCACAACCATGGTACAAACCAAACACATATCCAAAAATACTATGGCACACCTAAGGTTAGGCGTGGAAATTTGTGGCTGGGAACCAAACAGTCCCTTCCTTACATATGTTGATTGTTAGTGCCAAGATTTAAAAATCATTTTTCTCTCATATCCTTCCATTAATACTCCCTTTGACTGTTTTTGACGATGAACCGAGTAAGCAAGCTTGCTTGTTGGATTAACACTTTTAAAGAACTGTAGGAGGTATGAAAGACTAGAACTTTGTGGAGGTAATTTCTATCTCTAGAACTTAACATGTGCAACCCTAGTCAAGTTAAGTATAAACTTTTTTCTCCACTAGGCTTTGCTAATCAAGTTAAGCATCCTAACACAGCTAGCACTAGTATCTTCATGAAATAATAGTTGCTTGCTATTAATCATCTATCACTTTGTAGGAAAGAACCCTTTGGGAGAGCTCACATCCTAAGCCTCTTTCAACTTTTATTAATATTATACTGTGGATCTTAGCTTATACGTTGTGGAACAACCAAGTTTTGGAGTTGCAAACTAGAGTGTTCTTTTTTTTATCGTTAATCATGATGCTACACATTTTTATTCTCGACTCACGCTTCGTGAACATGAGGGTCATATTTACTAAGCTTGAATTTGCTCAGGGACGAGCAAACGTCTAAGCTTGGGAGGCTCATTCGTGCATTTTGCATGCATGTTTAGTTGCGAATTTTTCACATTAGTTAATATTTTCATTACTTTTATTGTCAAATCTGCTGTCCAAAGTTAGTAATCAGCTCCCCGAGTACATATTTTTTGACATCACTTTTAGAGACATTTTCGAGGAAACCACGTGCACCAATAAACTTTGCACAAAAAGATAAAGCCAACAAAAGAAACCACATCACCAATAGAGTTTCCAGAGAGAAATACGGGATGAGGTATGGTTTAGGCCGACTGTAGCGCTGGACCGTACCATAGCCTAGCAGGTCTGTCTTGTTGAATAGAATCCCGTGGCAGTGGTACGTGGATCACTGTTTTCTCACTTCTACACGTTCCGAGACATCAATTACTGGCTTTGAATCAGATTTGAGAGAGGTTCAAAAACACACACTTGAAGGGAGCATTGGAGAGGCTGCCACCCTGCCACCAACAATCAAGAGGATATCCTCAAGAGAAGAATGAAGGAGTCATCCACCCTAATTCCTCCATAGATTGATCTCTAAAGTTATCCACTTCATATTTATGTTTGTTTTTGGACTCGTTTGAGATTTTCATATACATTTGAACCATGCTCCGTATTATCTACACTTCATTCATGTCTTGTGTTTCCTCTCTTGAGTAATCCATTTAGTTATCTACGCTATAGGGGATCCTTAGCCTTATCATGATTGAGATTGGTAATTATTTTTTGTTTTCATGTACGATTGTGAAGACATTCTTCATGATGGTTATACGAATATTGATCAGCACCAATTTCCCTAATGGGACATAGAGGTTAGCAATATCAAGGTGATATCAGATGAGAGGTTCTGCCGTGATAAAAGCGATCTCGAACTGCCAACTGATATAGGTGTGAAAATCATGGTTACCCATCTACTTCAAGCTGTAACCATAGGAAACCTGAGTTGTCTCGTATGCCAACATTGGATGAGGCATTGGTGGTGAGGGATATATGTTTGATGTTTCAGGGCATATCTTGATTAGGCTCCACTCTCATAGACATTATGGATATCACAATAGGTCCAATCAAATATGTACATATGGCTACCAGTGAATCTACCCATCAAAACCTTCCCACCATCATTATACAGAATCATTGTTTGTTACATTCTCCTTATTATTGCACTTTATTTTGATGATTTCACCTTCTATCAAGATATATACACTGTTGATCCTAGCCTAGCAAGTGCGCTAAATCAAGATAGTATGTAGATATTCTTAAGGTTATCAAACCACGGGAGGCATACATATCTGGAGTTGCCCTCAAATTATCACTAATGAATTAATTTGCATAAGTGCTTGGTATTATTACAGTTCTAAATCATAGCTTCACTACCTGCAAAAAGAGTGATTGATGGTTGCATAAATAATAGAACACAATTAAAGGAATAAAACTAAAAGAAAGAAAAAATATTGGGACATCTTCTTATGATTGAGAACAGGCCTCAGGCATGACTTTCACTTGTAGCTGTGAATTGTCCCACCTGTCCTGCCCCACCAGCTAGAGGTGAAAACAGAGGATGAAATCAGATCAGATAACATCTGGACTGAACTATTTCCATAACCAGGGGGAATCGGATGTGGGAAGAAAAATGAATTATCCAACTGGATACAATATCGGATACAGATATCTCCAAATGGATATGGTATCACCACTATCCTCTGATATCGGATTATCTGGTATTTTAGTTGGATATCAAACAAAACTAAATCAGATTATTTGATTATTCATACACGGGCGACAGGTTAGTTGTTACTAGTTAGCCCAAGTAAGCCCAAAAGCCCAAGAGCAGTCCATACTCCATACACTACATAGCAACCCCAGCAACTCTGTAGCCATCACTGTTTCCCTGCCCACCACTCCTCAACACATGCATACAACGGTGTACACCCCTCACAGTGCAGCGCACGCTAGCCCCTCACTCTCGCCGGTCACGGCCGCTCATTCTTGCCGGTCCCCGTGCCCTTTCGTCTCGCCAGTGAGCCATTCATCCTCCAGCCGGACGGAAGCAGGCAGATGAGTGGCGCATGCACACGACGCTGCAGCGCATGTTGCCCATGCTGAGCCCTCAGTCACCATCGGCAGCCCCTCTACCATCTACACCGCCCGCTACTCCCTAGCCCTCTCCCTTAGTCGAGTTGTTGGTCACTCTTCCCCTCTCCTCCCCTTGCTCACCGGCACCCACGGAGTGCATCGCTGCTATCAAGCGCCGCTCATGGCCTCCTCTCCTTTCTCTAAGTTCATGTGATCTTGATGCATTGGAGTTTTTGATTTTTTCTTTCTTTTGACCAGTAAACACTAAACAATAGGAAAGCATTGTATGATTGTAGTTTTTGATCATGTGATCTTGATCTTATGTGATCATGTATAATCGTTGCATACTACCATGTGAATCATTTATTATGGATTATTGTAACTTGATAATTTCTCCTAGTATGCACGTACTATCTGACTATTTTTGTCCATTTTGGGTCTACATCCAGTCCGGGTTCCAATCCACACCCAGTCTGTCTCCATACCATATTTGATTCTGAAATAATCCGTATTCACATCCGTATCCGAGCACTATCCTATCCGCTTCCAAATCAGAAAAAATAATGGTATAGGATATGATTTGAGCATTATCCGACCGAATTTGATCCGGTTTCACCCATAGTGAAGATAGCAGCGGGAGAGGAGCTCAAAGAGGAGTGTCAATAATGGGATTGGGGATTGGGGAGGGGCTTGACCTTGACACGTAAACATAGAGAGGGGAGAAACAAAAGGAAGAAAGGGAGAGAGAGAGAGGCTGGCATGTGGGGCCCTCTACTTTTTATTTGTTCATCTATATCCTACTGCATTGGTGACATAGTAGACACATGGCATTTATGTGGTACGTTTATGCCATACATATCAATCAAAACTGCTTTGAAGTGGTGCATGGGCCATGTGAACGGGTTCGTATGTTCATGGTTCATTTCGGACAGTTTTAAAGTTTTAAAACTAAAATTTTACTTTCACTAGTAAGAATCGTCCATCCAAGGCACCTTGTCCAAGGAGGTTCGGCAAAAGCACCTCTAGTAATAGATATCTGAGGCGGTTACAACAGCCCAACTGCCTTGGATAAGAAATTTGGGAGCAACTGCCTCTATCCGAGGTGGTCAACCAATACCAACCACTCAGATAAGTTATATCCGAGGTGCGTATATATACACCACCCCCTCCATCTTGGAGGACCATGTCGAAGGTGGTTGCAAATATATAACCACCTATCGATAAGCACTATTCGAGGCAGGCAAGTGGATCTAACCGCCACCAATATCATGCACATTATTAAATGCATTGCATGAGCAGACAAACCAGCATAGCAAAATCTGTCTTAAATGTGGTGAATTGTTGGCAATTTTTGAGTGATTTGGTGTCAAATTTTGAGATAAGAAGCTAGATTTGGAAGACTGGTTGGAGAAATAAATTCCTTGTTGATTAGCGAAAGTTAGTAATTTGTTTTACAAGCATTTTATCTAATAATTTTGTGATTTTGATTTGTTGTTGGACATTGAGAATATTAATTTACATGGTCATAATTAGATGCATGGAGATGGTTGATTAATTTTATATTTGAATGGTTTGTATTAATAGAGATTATTTGTTAAGGTTTGCACAAGTTTTAAAGAATTTGGTGGCTAAAATGGAAAAAAAATTATGGCTTTATATTTGTGGCTTAAATGCAAGAAATGCTACTTTTTAGTTATACGTTAGTAATTTAAGAGAGTCAATGCATATAGATTAGTTATATTTGTTAGTTAGTTAGGTTATTAACCGAGGGAATGTTAAACACATGTCATGTATTATGCGCGTTATAGTTGTAAGTTTAACTGAAACTTTTTATATGCATGGCATAGATGGATCGAATGTAGATATGTTGAGCTCGCAATGCTGAAGCATACAAAGATGGTGTGAGAGCCTTTCTAGCAGCTACGGAGGCAGACATTTTAAGAGGGGGGAGAGCAGATATGTATTTTCCATGCCTGGACTGTGGTGACGTAAGTATTCTTGAGCTCCTGCATATCAAGTTCCACTTACTTAAGAGAGGTTTCAGGGAAGGGTATTCACGTTGAACTAAGCATGGTGAAGATCATTTGTAGTCTCAGATGATGATATTCTTGCCGATGAAGGATCAACTGATATGTCGTTTGATATTGACCGTGATTTGAACGATTAGATGTCTGATGATACTGACTCGATGCCAAATCTGGAATGGATGTTGTGTGATTTTGAAGGACACAGAACTGACAGAGAGTACCAACAATTTCTAGGCTTGATAGGGGCCTCAGAGAAACCACTATTCCCAGGATGCAAGACTAAGTTCGCATTGATATATGATGTGCTTGAACTATTGAAGCTGAAGGCGAGCAACAGTTGGTCCGACAAGAGCTTCACTGAGTTGTGAGACATGCTTCTGGAGGGGAACGAGTTATCCATAAACACATACAGAGCCAAGAAGGTGATTTGTCCCTTGGGACTAGAAGTTGAAAACATACATGCATGTCAGAATGACTATATCCTGTATCGGAAAGAGTTTGCAAACTTATATTCATGCCTAATGTGCAAGGCGTCTTGGTACAAGAGTAAGATTTGACCATATGGAGCCGAGGAATGTGTTGAGGTTACAAAGGGGACTCCTGCAAAGGTTTCTTGGTATCTGCTTATAATATTGCACCTAAAGGATTTATTTGCGAACCCAAAGGAGGCAAAATTGTTTCTATGGCATCCTGTGGAGTGGAAGACATCTGATGGAAAGCTAAGACAGCCAGCTAATGCTATTAAGTGGAGAAACATCGATAGGAAGCATTCTTTGTTCACTGCGGAAACTAGGAACGTAAGGTTTGTGCTTAGTACGAATAGTATGAATCCATTTTGCAACATGATAAGCTGACACAACACCTAGCCCATGCTTCTCAGTATGTACAACCTACCTCCTTGGCTTTGTATGAAATGGAAGTACATTATGATGTTCAAACTTATTGAAGGGCCTAAACAACAAGGTAATGACATCAACGTGTATTTCCAATTATTGATGGATGATCTAGAAACACTACTGTGGAACACAGGAGTGCAGGTATGGGATGTGACAAAAAAAATACTTCACTCTGTGGACCATGTTGTTCTCCACAATCCACGACTTTCCCATTGTCGACAACACATCTGGTTAGATGGTAAAAGGACACAAAGGCGGTGTTATATGCATGGAGAATACCATGAGCTTGAGTCTTCAGAATTACGGCAAAGTCATGTACATGGGTCACCGGAGGTTCTTGCCTGCTCCTCGTACCTTAATGAAAGGAAAGTCAGAACTTTTTGTTAGGTATTTGACCAAATAGGATTGTCCGATTCCTATAGAACCTATCGCTAAAATACCTGATAGGGCTAAGTGGAATGAAAAGGGTGGCACCATTACCGTAGGTGGAAGACACAGTTCAATGGGAGAACGGAGAATGGTGTGAAACCAAGGCCTTTCAGCGGTACAAAGATCTTCAAAAAGGTTAATGATGTCAATGTTGTGCTTGGTAATGGTCAGAAGAAAAAGGCCACAAATGAGTCTACGTACTAGAAGAAGATATCAGTATTCTGGGACTTACAATATTGGAAGGAACTAGAAGTCTGGCGCTGCATCGACGTCATGTACAAAGAGAAGAATATGCGTGACAGTGTGTTGGGTCTATTGTTGAACATCAAGGACAAGACAAAGGATGGCTTACTATGCATGTAAAGGCAATGAAATGCTCATCTATTTTGAATGTTCATGTAATATGTTGTTTGAAACATATTAGAATTGTCTATTTACTCTATTTGAAGTGTTTATGGAAATCTATATGATATATATGTGTGTTCAATTCATGTTGAGAAAGTTCAAAACTATTTAATCAATCTATGTTTTTCATCTAAAATTTCATCTTGTGTGCTGAACTGTGTTCTAAACTTTCAAGCTAGTCTTATTGGAGGCGGTTGAGAACAAACAACCACCTCGGGTATGAGGTCATTCAAGGCGGTTTCTCACAAGTAACCACCTCAGATATCAGGTTATCCGAGGCGGTCAGATCGGAACAACCACCTCCTATATCTATTATCTGAGGAGGTCAGATCGTACTAACTGCCTTGGATAAGTTCACATACATAATTGCCCGCGCGTGGAGTCTAGGTTTTACCCAACCCTTCATCCCCGAGCCCCCACACCAAGAATTTCCTCCGACCTCCCAGACTCGTCCACACCGTCGCCAAGCACCGCCTTCGACCGACTCCACGCCGTGGCCGAGCACCGCCCCTAACTTCCAACACGCCCTCGTTGACCACGAGCACCGCCCCGACCTCCTCCACGCCCCTGTTGACCCTGAGTGCTGCCCGTCAACCCTGAGCACTCTCGTCAACCCGAGTGCCACCCTAGACCCATCCTGTCGACCTCCTCCACGCCCCAGTTGACCCCAAGCACCACCTCCAACCTCCTCCACGGCCCTGTCGACCTCCAGCGCCACCGTCCACATCCCCAGCCAAGCGCCACCATCTTCCCCAATGCTCCTCCACCGCTCCAACCAAGTAAGGCCAGCTTCTTCCCAAAAAAATTGATTTTAGTGTCAGGGTAGAGCTAGACAGCTAAAATGAATTCCTAGGATCACTTTGTTTGGTTGAATGTTAGGAGAAAAATGCATTTATAGAAATGAGATGTGGATTTAATTTCTTGTTTGCATGGATTGAGATAACTTCATACTTGTTTATGGATTGAGATAACTTCAAATGGAGTGATATAACTTCGTACTTGTTTATGGATTGAGATAACTTCAAATGGAGTGATATAACTTCATACTTGTTTACATGCTTTGTATGGAGAGAGATAAGAAGAGATTTTGAAGGACATGGTTAGTGAAAATAGCTACATTGAAATACAGTTTACTAGCAATCTTTTATACATTGAAATATAGTTTACTAGCAATCTTTTAACTACATTGAAATATAGTTTATATAATTTCCATGCTTGTTTATGTGGAAAAATTGAGCTAATTAATGGAAGATTTCAAATGATATCTAGCTTAATTTTGTGATATTTCACATTGTCTATATAGTCAATGCATTTCTTGGTGTGGCAGTAATTAGATTGTGACTTCCATAGCGTAGATCTATATTTTGTCCCCTTCATCATTGCAAGACCGTCACCATTTTCAGGAAAGGCTCCCCGCAAGCCAAGGAAGCCTTCGGTGATTGCATGTGGGTTGTTGAGAGCGTGGATCCGGTGACCGGAGTTCCTGAGCCAGAAGAAACCTGCAAGAAGTGGAGGACACCATGCAGGGTCGTCACCCGTTAAAGGGTTCGAATCACCTTCCAAGATTGGGGTGAGCTGACATGAGTGGAGCGAAGTGGCCTATTAGACAAAGTGAAGCGATCCTTCAGAGTCTCCGAGGAAGCTGCAGCCGATTTCGATCGAGCTACTCTCCTAACAGCGGGGAAATGTTGGAGGAATTTCAAGCATAGGCTAGTGAGGGACTTTAAAAATAAAAATAAATCGCCTTGCCAAGCTTATCCGGACGTGACGGAAGAAAACTGGGCGGAATTATGTCAAAATGAATTCCAGGCCAAAAGCCAAAAGGAACAGGACCAAGCAAGGAGGAACAAGCACCCACACATTCTCGGAACCTCAAGGTACGCTGATGCTAAAAAGAAATGGGCAAAGGAACACGAGGAAGTGGAGAAGTACGGTCAATAGCCTATCTTCTCTGATTTCAGATATTTTATCTTCTCTAGACGAGCTTACAATTATGAGGGGGAAGGCATAGTCATACACTGATAATCAAAGATAAATTAGTTCAATAACTATAATGAACTGATTGCATAAGTATACGCTGACACTATTTTCTCGAAAACGAGTTAAGAATATGGGTAAATGCATTATTATGTGGTGATAACTCCATATGGTTAATCTGATAACTACAATGAACTAGTCGAAGAATATATGTCGACACTATTATCCCAAAGACGGGTTTAAAAATATATGGGGATAACATCATTGTATGTTAATAACTACGTGCAATTAGTCCAGTCACTTGTATATTGCTAGTTAGTAATTTCTGAGCGGTCACAAAAATATATTCAAGTGAGAGTTAGTTTTGAAGCTCTCACTACAGCAGAACAGGTCACCACTGACGGTCTCCAAACCCCCTCTACTGACGGACAGGGGGCCCGTCACCCTGGAAATGTCAGTGGAGGGGGTCACTCCATTGACGGGCAGACGGACCATCAGTAGTGTTTATTACTACTGACGGGCACATAGGGACCGTCAGAGGAGACCCCCAGTCAGAGGCATTTGGTTCTAGCACTACTGACGGGCGCGTCATAGCAGCCTGTCAGTAGAGGTCGTACTCCACTGACGGGCTGTCCATAAGTGCCCATCAGTAGAGATATGTATTCATGCTAACCGAAAAGGCTTTGTGTTAACTCATAATCACATTTAGATTATTCATAATAGTAGGCTATAGCATTACATTATTCCTAATCACAGGCTATACCAACTATTCATTCACAGAGTCAAATCTCTTAATCGCATAACACATTTGTAATCACATAACGGTTGGCACTTAAGACATTTATAATCACATATATAGTATGTACACTCCAACGACGGTCACAAGTATGAAACAATTGTTTATTCAATTACAGAAACAACGATTCTATTGATGCCCGCTTAAGTTTGGCTTCGGAAATTGGGGGCCGGCGTAGAATTCACCCATCGGATTGATGACTTCAAGGTTGATGAGTCTGGCAAAGACTTTTTGGATGCGAGCAAAGTCCTGTCGCCAGCCGTACATCTGACTTCCCATCTCGCTCCAAGCCTTCAGTTCTTTCATATCTTTCCAATGCTTGTTCTTGTACCGGACAAAGAGGTCCATATGGGCGCAGGTGTAGTACCCACATGTCACGCTATTTTTCGGCTGAACTCTGCAAAGGAACTTGTAATGGTGTACCATTTTTGTCGCTTTTACAGGTATTTTAGTATGCCCCGAGAAATTGGCTCTGAAGAAAGCTGTATCCAGAATCTTAGTTATATTGGTGAAGTCCGCTGTCTTTTTGATGAGGAGTCAAAGTAAAAAGCCTTGGCCCAGCTTGGAACGATCACAATTAGGACCCAGTGGTCGCTGCGTAAATGTGAACAACTGAACGTAAGCAGGCAGAGATACGTAAGTAAAAAACAAAAAAGAAACTCCACGGTGCTAAGTTTAGGACTTACGGAGGGTTATAGGGGGCTAGTATGTACTCCTTGTCCTTATGAACCAGGAATGCATGCGACAAGTATTCTTCAAGAAAACCTCGACCGTCCGGGGTCCCGGCATAGCCTTCGTTCATGCATATCGGATCGACTATGCCAATATTGGAGTCCTGAAGACGTCTGCACTCTTGGGCTTGGTAGAGAGCCCATAGCCTGATCATCGTGGTGTCGAGCCCATAGAGGTTGTACATGTTGAATAGGTCTTCAAAGTTGATGTCGAAGGTGTCTTGGTCATTTTGCATGAAGAAATTGTATTTCCTTGGCACCTTCACCTTCCAATATTGGCAGAATGTATCAGGATCTCTGGACATCTTCAGGTAATCTTCATGCAGCGTCTTCATGTCCTCCGACAGATTGTCCAGCTCATCCTGTGGGAGCATGTCCTCACGTGGTAAGTAATATTCTCGCCAGAGACCCTTGGTCCGTGTAGATAATTTGGATGACGATGTTGAGAAGGATAAGGATAAGGATTTCTGCCTCTGCTCCTTTCTTTCCTTCTCGCCGGTGCCGACCCGTCTCTTTTTGCTTTTCCTCCTCTGCTGTACCGGCTCCGGGCTCTTGCCTGCCGCCAACGCTGCTTCCAGCGTCCCAGCTAGTGTGGCGGGAGAGAAAATCTTCCCCCTCCGTTGATCCAGAGGGTTGTCTTGAACCTCGGAGGGCCTTTCTAACACTTTCGGGGACTGCAAAATCGGTGACATGTGCTGGTCCCCGACAAGATGGTCCTCCAGGTCTCTAAAGGACGGAGGTGATTGGCTGAGCCCCAACGGAGATTGTCCGATTGATGGAGAGGGGTTGTTGGACGAGGAGTCCGTGCGAGGAGAGGCCGCCGCGGTTATAGTAATCTGGCTCTTCGGCCACTGGATGAAGCAGTTTTTGCACTGCCCTAGCTTCGTCAGCTCCTCTTCGAGGGGGACAGGGACTAACATCTCACTGCAGTCGTTGAGGACGAGGTCCGCCTGCACCTTGGCATGGTGCTCCCGCATAGGAACACAGTGCAGGACTGCCCCCTCCGGCGTTGGGAAAACCTGGCCGTGCGCCACCGGGACCTTCATGCCAGGAATCTGCACCGTGAGTGTGCATCTAGTGGCTTCCTGCGAAACAGAGGATAGACGTGCCGTCCACACTGGAGTCAGGACAATGAGATCAGCTCGTACTATAACGACTCGTTTAGCGGACGAGACTTACGGTGATGCTGTTGACAGGATTCACCGAGTAGGGGCCGCCGTCCGAGGTGGATGCGCAGCTACTCCATCCTGCAGGCTGGTTACCGGGAAGCACGCTCTGCTGGCCTTGCACTGCAGCCACTTGCATACGTAGCCACGTCTGCTCGGCAATCTCGCGCATTTGCTCCCGCAGATTGTCCATAAACTCCTGGCTGTCTCTCCGGGGGCGGCGGCTCCCCTCGGGGTTCGGGGAAATACCTTGTCCCATTTAACGCCATCCCCAACGCCTACTACACGGCCCCGATGCTCCGGTTTCGGTCGGGCCTTCGCCAGATCGTCGTTCCATCTTGGGAAGCTTGTCGACCAGAGAATTCAACAGAATACCAGAGATGCTTGATCTCTTTATAACAGAGATTTATGACTGTCTTCACCACATATAGATTGTGAAAAAGGCAACTTTGAGTTCGTATTAGTCCAAGAAAAAGATAACTATGAACCTATGATTGCTAACGATATCACAAACTATGAATCTATGATTGCTAACGATATCACAAACTATGAATCTACATTGCTAACGATATCACAAACTTAGTGTCAAAGTTCTTAAACCTTCTTTTACAATAACCGAACACGATCTTTACTGGCAAACCCGAGCATGCTCTTGGATATTGGAGGTAAAACAGTTTCGAAAAATCTAAACTTGAGGAAACCGATCTGCGCCACAGAGATTCAAAACACTCACCGCAGGTGCTTCGATTCTTCGAGGCAAGAAGTAAAGACCGCGCGGCGGTGGCGGCGGCGGCGTCGTCGGGGGCTTCGGGGGGCCAGCGGCATCGGGGGCTTCGGGGGCGGAGGCCGGAGGAGGGGGCGGCGGAGAGGCCGGCGGAGGGGGCGGCGGACGTCGGGGCCGGACGGGGCGGCGGCGCAGCCTGGCGGCGACGGGGGCGGCGGCGTGTCTCGCTGCTGGTTCGTTTCGAACGCGCAGGACTTGGTGAAATTTTCGCCAAGTCCCGCGCGTGCCTTTTAAAGGGTCCTGGTTACCACTGACGGGCGGCAACTAAGCGTCTGTCAGTAGAGACATCGCTGACAGCACTGTGGCATCTCCATTGACGGGCACAGATTCCTGGCCTGTCAGTAGAGGTGGCCCTTCGTTAGGGTTAGGGCACGGTCACCACTGACGGGCCCTTTGAGCGTGCCCGTCAGTAGTAGTCTAGACGGTTAGGGTTAGGGCACCGCTGACGGGCAACCGTTGAGCGCCCGTCAGTAGAGGTCAGGATGGTTAGCGTTAGGGCAAGACCACCGCTGACGGGCGGCCGTATCGTGCCCGTCAGTAGAGGTGGGACGGTTGGTGACTCGGTAATATCACCACTGACGGGCTACTGGAAGGAGACCGACAGTAGAGCCTAATAACTGTTAGGGTTAGGGCGCCTTTACCGCTGACGGGCCCTTGTGAAGTGCCTGTCAATAGAGTTGTTCTTTGTTGAATTTTAGGTTTCCATTTTTTAGGTGATATTAGGGTTATTTCTATATGCTATGGGTGTTTTTGTATTTTTGGTTTAGGGCTCTTACCTTTTTTGGGTTAGTATCAAAGTTTGGCATTTTTCTGAAATCAGTTGCTATTTTTTAAGCATTAAATGAATATGTAGGTATTTACTCGGTATATTTCAGATTTGAACTACAACTATCTTAAAGAAGGCCTCTAAATGGAAGAAAAATTCATATCTAGGTACGTATGTATCGTTTTAGCTCGTATCTACAAAATATATAAAAAATTCAAACGTTTGCTTTGAGAAATTCAAATGTTTGCTTGCGCCTTTCTGGTTTTTGATTTTTTATAAAATCTAAATATGGTCAAAAAAGTTGAAAATTGGCATGGGATAATTATATGACTTTCTGAGGCTATGTTTAAAATTTTAGACAATTTCGCGGAAGTTGGATTATACATTGCTTTGTAACTGAACCATCTGTGAGAAAGCTTCATAGCATTTGAAGGGGAAATATGAAGATTGAAGTACACATCATAAATTCTTCATCATTTGAACTTGAGATTTGGACTACAACTTCATATTACAATATTATACGCTAATAATTCATCATGTTCCATCTTGTTATGTAATAATTTGAATTTTCTATTTTTTGAAATACCAATTTGAGGTACCATGCATGTGTAAAACCTTTCAAAAATCATTTTTAGCTACGCTCCAAACTTTTTCTACATGTAACGTACTACATTACATTATTCGTGTCAAAGTTAGGCATTTTTCTGAAATCATTTGCTATTTTTTACGTATTAAATGAATATCTAGTTATTTACTAGTATATTTCAGATTTGAACTACAACTATCTTAAAGAAGGCCTATAAATGGAAGGAAAATTCATATCTAGGTACCTATATATCGGTTTAGCTCGTATCTAGAAAACATATCAAAAATTCAAACGTTTGCTTGTCGAAATTCAAATGTTTGCTTGCGTCTTTTTGGTTTTTTATTTTTTATTAAATCTAAATATGGTCAAAAAAAGTTGAAAATTGGCATGAGGTAATTATATGACCTCGTGAGGCTATGTTTAAAATTTCAGACAATTTCATTGAAGTTGGATTATACATTGGTTTGTAAGTACTTCAAATTCATCCACAATTTACACAGAGGGGGAGGAAGTCAGAGATCTTTTGGAGAGGGAGGAAGAGAGGAAGAGAGCTAGAAAGGAGGGGAGGAGGGGGATTGGGGAGAGGGGGCTGTTTGTGGGCGGGAGGGGGGATGGTGGCGGCGGCAGCAGCACTTGGGGCGGCGGCGGCGCTCACTGCTGGCCACTAGGCGCGCGAGCACTGGCCAGCAGCGAGAGCAGAGTCCAATATATATAGGCAGGTTACCATTGACGGGCATCTATAAGGGGCCCGTCAGTGGTTCAGCACGCCGGCTGACTACGCCCTGGACGAAACAACGCTGACGGACAATAAAGGCGCCCGTCAGTAAAGATAAATCATCGCTGACGGTCGGATAAAAGACGCCCGTCAGTGATAATGCACGTCAGATATGGCACCGTTGGTGCATCTCCACTGACGGGCGGCTAGGCTGCCCGTCAGTGGATACTGATCCTTCACTGACGGTCCCGTAGGACATGGCCGTTAGTGATAGTTGGGCGTCATTAGTGCTGCCCTCATTTCATCTCTACTGACGGGCTCTTTCTCCGCCCGTCAGTGGAGGTCCTCGCGTCCCACTTAGCTAGCTTCTCTGCTGACAGGCTTTGTGTCATCCGTCGGCGGTGATAGCCTCCAACGACGGTCCGATTTGGGCCTGTCAGTGGAGGTGGTGCAGGAGAGGGTCAATCTGCAGTAGTGTCTCGTCACGATGAGCAATAGTGAAAATAGATTATAGATCGGATATGTGGTTTAAGAGATAAGATATTTTAAGTATTTTGATTTGAAGAAAACTATAATGTTGTAATCTATTTTGTGTTGAATTACATGGTTTAAAAGTCAAAACGGGAACACGGTTTTTGATAAAAAAAAGTAACATAAGGCTATACACTACTAAAAAATCGTTAATTTAGACTAAAAACATAGACGATGTAGCGTAGTCCATCCCACGCCTTAGGTTCGAGGTGCGAATTGTGGGGGGCATGGTGAGATCCGACTCCCGAGGCTATTGTCCTCTTAACATGCGTGGAGTAAGGAGATAACATAAGATGACGCTGTCGTCGGTGGGGATAGCGACAGCGACGCACTATGCGATTCCGCGCCGGTCACCATGCGCGGCTGACGATTTTCACTTTGCACCGAACGCTAGTAGGCCGAGCGCCTGGGCAGCTTTTACCTTGGAATCATGTTGACCAGGAAGAGCCTAGATAACAACTACAATCAAATTGGGCGGATCTGCCCAGCCATAGTTACCAGAAACTTGGGTTGACCGGATTGAGGAACGGAGTACTGATGGCTAAAACGATGATTAAAAGAGAGCAGTGTTTTTGGGACACTAGTTTGAGACGTGGGACGTGATCCCGATGAAACCAGATCGATGAATCTAGGCCGATGACCCTAATTACAAACTATTTTCATGTAATGATGTAATAATCTAAGTATATATCTAAAATAGGAAATAGAGGAGAAAAGAAAATAAAAAAATCAACTCGACTATGTTCCTTGCTCTAAGAAGAAAGCCAATATAGCCTTATGTCGAGTGCTAATAGCACATCTAATCTCTCTACACCTACAATGACAAAAAATTCTTATGATAGATCGGACAGTTGCCACATGACATTGGTCGTGCACTTAACCCACGAGGACCAAGTATCACGCCCCAGAGCCACGTCTAGTGGCAGGGCCCGTGTGGTTGCCACAACAGGCCACCTGTTGTGCATGGGAGCCGCGATAGGCGGACACGAGGCAACGGATTCCCCACGACGCGCCCATGCGTCACGGGTGAGAGCCGTGACGGGCCACTGGGTTGCACGCGCCTCGCTGGCGGAGCTACGACGTTTGACCAGATTAAAGCCATGCAACTAAGAGTAGATAATCGATTTGTCTGTCCTACATGTTTCTAGCTATATATACAATATTCTTGTGCTAACGCAACACGACATTCTAGCAATAGTTTGTCATGCAATTCTATCCGCGGGGTGCATGGCCAGCTTTAATTCTGCCTCTATTGCTTCCTTCCATTTGGACCAATCTGAGCGCTTGAGGCACTCTGCCATGGACTTAGGTTCTTCTTCTTCAGAGTTCTTCTTTGTTCAAAGTTCTTTGCAATGTGGTGGCCAGAGTACTCTTGGCAGAGCAGTGCTGATGACGTATTGCGTATAAACTTAGAACTAGGAGTGGGACCGAGATTGAGACAGCAATTCCACACAATCAAAAATGTAATCCTTGTATTCATTCTTTGATTGATGTTTACATATATATACAACGCGAAGAGATGGCAGTTGCTCTCCTAGAATCATCATTTATCAACTGCTAATGGCGGTTATGAAGTTGATCAAAGCGTCGTGTCCTTTCTCTGGACACGTCGGTTCAAAACAGAATCCATTGCCCTATGCCCGCTTGTCACAGCCCCCATACATGATTGGTGGTCTATCATGGCAGCTGTCTAGGCCTCGCCATCAGTCGTGGCTCCGGGACACGATGCCTGTGACCAATGCCACCTGCGGCTATCCGATCCATCGTGGAGACTTTTTTACCATTATATGTGTAGGAAGGCTAAATGTGCCATTAACACTCGTCACAGGCCATATTGGCCTTTTTTCTCCTTGCTCTCCCTCGCATACCTCTCAAACCCACTAAAGCCCACTTAAGCCCATTAGCTCTCTTCCCGAGCCCTAGCTCAAGCCACAAGCCTGCTGCCTGCACTCCCCTTGCTCACGCCGCTGCTTCAACGTGTCTGCTGCTGCTGCTCCGTGCCTCCACCTCATCCTCAATGCCAAGCAGGCGGCGGCCCCTCCCCTCCTTCTCTCTTACATCCAGAAGTGGTGGCCGCGGATGCTATGCAGATAGCACCGAAGTAGGGAGCAGCACCTGAATCTTCTTCGGTAGTGACATGAAGCGATGTGAGGCTGTCTTCCTCCGTTTCTACTCCTCCCTACCTCTCCCCTAACTTCACCAGAGTTGTAGGTCGTTCGGGGTCGTGTCCCGACCATCCATCCATATCGACCCCTACTCGACCACAACTCTCGATTGGGGTCGATCAAACTCGGGACTTGGGACGCGACACCGACCTGCGACCCGGGCTTCCCAATTGTATAAGAGCAGTACTGACTCACGATCGTGAGTTTCTGAACTCGCGATGAGGGCGTGTACAAAGACGTAGCATCTGACTTTACAAGGAGGAGAGGAGGGAACAGACTCAAAGAGTCAAAACTTTAGACTCGATCTTAATATCTTATTACACTGTTGTCTCTGTAAAAAATACTTTAAAAGACAATTTATTGTATAAAATGCCTATAATTTTGATTCGAAATGACGCAGAGGGTACAGAGTCAACAACTAACTCTACCTTAGTATATGACCTTAGATCTAAACATCAGAGGGCACGGCATCACTGCTACTTTCCTTTTGCAGATAACACTTCGTTATGGAGACCAACCAAACTGATCAAACTAAACCTTCCAAAACTTCAGAATGCGCAGGACACGGAGCCGAGGGAGACTCGCCGGGAGCGCGATACGCAAGACATACCGGCAAGTGCTTTTGGGAACCCGAAACCCCACACCCCCGGGAGGGACCCCGTCAAGGAGTGCGGCGGCTATGGCCTGCTCTAAGTCGGCCTGACCGCCCTTAGAGCCTCGAGGTTCGCTGCCGTTGAACACGAAGAACAGCGAAGTACGAGAAGCATAAAACAAAGATGGAAAGAAAATAGTAGATGAAAAGATAATAGATTGATTGTTTCGATTATGTGTTGTTTTCAATCGGCCATATACCCTTCATATTTATATGGTACGCCCGGTCTTAGGGCTGGAATACAACTCTGTATCGTACATGATATAGCCTTCCATATAAACAAAGATTGCTTCCTTGATCTGATAATCTTGCCTGCCGTGATCGAGAATCCATCTCGCACACGAGATATCTTTCCTAATCTGATCAATCTAACCGCCGCGATCTAGACTCTGCCTTGTATATGAGACGTCCATCCATACCAACCGGGGGTCTTTCCAAGTCTCGTACTTTCCTTTAAACGTTATGATCAGCCGCTGTTCCTTGTGCCCCAAGTTAGGGTTCCTGGCACCAGAAAAGACTTCACTACAAACAACTCGGTGCCTTGACCCACCTGCGGGATAACTCAAAAATATCACAACTCGGACGAGCCGGCACCGCTGGAACTCGGTCGAGCTATTTAGAACCTGTCTTGGATCTACTTGGGACCGCGAATGCTCGGGGATGCGAGTACTCGGGGACACGAGTGCTCGGGAGTGCACTCGGGAACGCGAGTACTCGGGAATGAGTACCCGAGAACACGGGAACTCGAGTACTTGGGAATGAGTACTTGGGGATACGAGAGCTCGAGATCCAGCACTCAGATTTTGTCAATGCTTAGTACTCGGGAGCGCTGCTCAGGATCTTCTGTGAACATTCCTGTAGCCGGGGCCATAGCGGAGCACGAGAACTCGGGATACGAGTGCTCGGGACTCGGGGACGCTGCAAACCACTCGGCATGGGTCACAACTCGGTAACGTTGTAAACCTTACCCGATGCACTTGGGCCATTTGGGGGTACTGCCACTTTTGGTTGTCAACACATGCCCCCCTGTTTTCGGTATAAAGACGTAATTTTTACCGAAAATAAAAAGACATGTCCTTAGGACGATCCGAATCATCTCATCGGCCACTTCTTTTTCTCAGGGCGATATGACATATCGGCCACAGCACTTGTTATGCCTCTTGCCATACGCTCGGGTGGAACTTTTTCAAATACTTGCCGTTGAGAGCTCGTGGTAACAAAGTACCTTGTATGGACTCCACCAGATACGAATTTCCAGGAACCACCCTTGCGACTCTAAAAGGTCCTTCCCAACTCGGCGACCACTTTTCAAACTTGTTATCCTTTGAGCTGACTGGTAGGATTACCTTCCATACTAAATCACCGACTTGAAAGCTCTTCGACTTGACCTTTTTGTTGTACTCTCTGGCTACTCTTAACTTGTCCCTTTCTATGGCCTTTAAAGCAACCAAACGCTTATCGGCGACTTCATCAAGACTATCCATCATAAAATTATAAAAATTAACCGCCGATAAGTCATTCTGTTTGGCTAATCTTAAAGCACTCAGATTTACCTCTACGGGTAAAACGGCCTCTTGTCCATACACGAGTTCATAGGGAGTCACCTTTGTAGCACTGTGTCTTGAAATTCTATGTGCCCACAACGCTTCGGACAACACCTCATGCCATCTCCTCGGATTATCTTCGATCTTCTTCTTGATAAGCTTGATCAACACCTTATTGCTGGACTCGGCTTGTCCATTGGCTTGGGCATAATACGGGGAGGAATTGAGCAACTTTATTTTATAAGACTCGGCAAACTCCTTTACCTGTCCCGCCATAAATGAGGTACCTTGATCCGTAGTCAGAGTTTAAGGGATGCCGAACCTATGTATAATGTGCTCGGTTATAAATCGAATCACCTCCACATGTGTCATATTCTTGAGAGGTACTGCTTCGGACCACTTGGTGAAATAATCAGTTGCCACCAACACGAACCGATGCCCCTTTGAGGAAGAAGGATAGATTTGTCCAATGAAGTCTAGTCCCTAACCTCTGAATGGCCACGGCTTGATAATAGGATGTAACATGGCGGCAGGAGCGAGTTGAATGTCACCAAATCTCTGGCAGGCTTCACACCCCCTGTAATACCTGAAGCAATCATGGATCATAGTCGGCCAATAGAACCCAGCACGCCGCAATAGCCATTTCATCTTGTGCGCCAACTGATGGGTGCCACAAATGCCTTCATGTACCTCTCCCATTGCAACTCTCGCTTGGTCCTCATCCAAGCACTTCAAAAGAACTCCGTCTACCGTTCGGCGATAGAGATCATCATCGATCAAGATATATTTGAAAGTCATCCACCGAACAGTTTGGTCCACTTTCTTACTCGGATCTTGCAAGTAATCGATGATCGACTTCCGCCAGTCTTCTTTGTTATCAACACTCGGTCTTTTACTGGCGATCGAGTCGGTGGATTCCGACTCGGCCTTTCCTACCAAGTCGGGCCCAAACATCAGCTCTTGAGAAATATGGAAGACACCACGATTAACATGGTAGCCGGATGCTTGTTGTGCCAACTCGTTTGCAACCCAATTTTCTTGTCTAGGTATATGAGTAATGCTAAAATAATCCATGGTAGAGATTATATCTAGACATTTATCGAGATAAATATTAAGTGATTCGTCAAGACATTGATAAACCTTGGACACTTGTTGGACCACTAATAACGAATCACCGAAGGCCTCAATATGCGTGGCACCTATGGCAATTAAAAGCTCTAAGCCGAATAGCAGCGCTTCATACTCGGCTTGATTGTTCGTGCATAAATACTCTAAGCGGCATGAGGCTTCGCAGGTAGCACCATAAGGGGATATGTAAACAACACCAACACCTTGGCCATTGCTACAAACTGAACCATCAAAGTATAACCTCCATGGCACTAGGGAGACAAGATTAATGTCAATGCTATGCTTGTCGTCAACCCGATGTTCAACAATAAAATTAGCAACGATCTGGCCCTTCATAGATTTCAAGGGTTCATAAGCCAAATCGTACTCGATCAACGCATAAGCCCACTTGCCAACTCGGCCACTAAGAATTGGCCTATGTAGCATACACTTGATGACATCAGTTTGACAAGCCACGGTGCACGCACTAGATAGCAAGTAGTGTCTTGACTTCGTGCAAGCATAATATAGGCATAAGCATAATTTCTCAACAAAAGAGTACCTTGTCTCGGCATCAAGTAGTTGCCGACTCAAATAAGTGATAGCATGTTCTTTTCCTTTGGCTTTTTGGGTTAACACGGCTCCGATGACGCCTTCCTCTGTTGCGATGTAAAGTCGGAAGGGTTCCCCATGCCTAGGTGCCTTCAATACTGTAGGGGTAGACAAATAGCCTTTGATCAACTCGAACGCCTCTTGCTGCTTTGCCCCCCAAGAAAAATCAACATCATTCTTCAACCGAAGGATAGGAGTGAACGCGTTGACCTTTCCCGACAAGTTGGCTATGAATCTCCTTAGATAATTGATTTTGCCAAGGAATCGTTGCATGTCCCTTTTGCATGTCGGAGCTTGTACCTTCTGAATTGCCTCTATCTTCTTAGGGTCAATCTCTACGCCATGTTGATGTATGATGAAGCCTAAGAACTTCCCAGCCGATATGCCAAAAGCACACTTCAAAGGATTCATCTTCAAGCCATACCTCTTCATCCTCTCAAAGGCTAAGCGCAAGTCGGCAAGGTGAGATTCAAAGGCGTCCGACTTGATGACAATGTCATCAATATAGACCTCTAGTATGATGCCGAGTAGGTCATGGAAGATTAAATTCATAGCTCTCTGGTATGTGGCTCCGGTGTTCTTTAACCCGAAGGTCATCACTGTCCACTCGAATAAGCCAAGGAACCCGGGGCAACGGAAGGCCGTTTTGGACATGTCCTATTCGGCCATGAAGATTTGATTGTACCCCGCGTTGCCGTCGAGAAAGCTGATGACCTCGTGTCCAGAAGCATTATTAATAAGCATATCGGCTATAGGCATAGGGTACTCATCTTTGGGTGAGGCTCTGTTCAAGTCTCTAAAGTCGATGCACACCCTCAACTTGCTGGACCCTTTCTTTTCCACGGGCACAATGTTAGAGATCCAGTCGGCATACCTGCAAGTTCTAATAAAATTGGCTTTAAGCACTCGACCGATCTCTTCCTTGATCCGATCATACATATCGGGGTTGAATCTTCTGGCCGGTTGTTTGAAAGGTCTGAAACCGGCCTTGATAGGCAACCGATGCTCTACTAGCTCTCGGCTCAACCCGGGCATCTCGTGGTATTCCCATGCGAAGCAGCAAACATATTCTTTCAGCAAGCCGACTAGCTTAAGTTTGCAGTCGACTTTTAAATTCTTGTTTACAAATGTTGGCCTAGACCTCGAACCGTCTCCTATGTCTACTTCCTCTAATGGATCGGCCGACGTGAAATCTTGTCCCAACTTATCCATACCATCTAACCCTTCTATGGACTCGTGCATATCGTTCTTGTCGGACCGATACTCCGCGAGTCGCTTTTGTAACCAATCCGAGTTGGGATCCATCTGATTATTTCATATCTTGGAGCCGATTGCCATCAACCGGCTTTGAAGGTGCGGGTACTCGGCTGTTTCCTTTAGCACTAGGGAAGTCAGCTCCCGAGGAGTTGCCGGGTTGTTGCCGACTTGCCAGCGCATCGACCAAAGCAGTGAAAGCCGAGTTACCCTGAAGTCGGTCGCTGCCAACTGGCTTCAAAGATACGGGTACGAACCCACTCCTTGTGGCGCTAAGGAAGTCAAACTCGGAAAGGTCACGCCCAGACAGGCACGTCGTGTTGGGGTGCTGCCAGTCCACCAATGCATCGGCCAGGGCAACACAAGCCGAGTTGTCTGTGTGAATGACTTCGACTTCTTCATCAATCCACTGTATCAGGCATTGGTGCATCGTGGATGGCACACATTGGTTGGCGTGAACCTAATCACGGCCCAGTATGACATTGTAATTCCCTTGCACCTCCGCGACGAAGAACGCAGTGGTCAACGTCTTGCTTCCGACGGTGAGCTCTACGTACATCACGCCTTTGGCCTCTGTCTTCTCTTTGCCTTCAAACCCGTTGAGCACCATATTGGTCTTCATCAGCTCATCATCATGCAGACCTAACTTCTTGAAGACCGAGTATGGCATAAGATTTACTACGGCACCGCCATCTACGAGCATCCTAGCCACCGGCGATCCGTTGATGTGACCCTTGACATATAACGGTTTCAAGTGCCTCACCGGTTCTGTCGGCTTCTCGAAGACAGCATTCTTGGGGCTGAAGTCGAACTGGGCTACCTCCACGTTTTCATCTACAGCACGGAATTCGATAGGTAAATAATATACCATATTTATGTCCATACCTCCACAAATTGGCGTAGACTCGTAGTCCACCATTTCTTCTTCGTTGTCTTCCGTGGTGGCTATCGATTTCGGGGAGCTTCCGAGTAGGGGGGATGTGTCTTCGGGAGTTGTTGTGTCCTCTACTCGCTTAGGCTTCCACACCTGCTTCACGGGTACCATGGGCCGAATCTCGTTAAAAGATTCATCCCTCAGCCTCTCGGCTTCTCGCTCAGCCTTCTCCTGATTTCTCATACGCTGCCGCCTCTTTTCTTGGTTTTAGTCAACTCGGGAGGGCACCATGTAGCCTGAGTGTACTTGGGATCTCTAGGCCTGCTCTTGCTCGTACCAGCTTTATGATCATTGGCCATGGGCCCCTGCTGAACAGTGATTATATTATCATTAGAATTGACCAGATTGCCGATAGTAATCGGTCCTCTGCCGAGTTCGTTGATCTCCATTTTTTGCCCGCCGTCCATTGGAGCATCAGTACTCAGCGATTTAGCACGCCACACCTTTCTGGCTGATTGGCCCAGAGAAGTCAGTGATGACCGACTAGTATCGCCAACTAATTGGCCCCGAGTAGGACGGTTGAACTTTTGTGTCGGCCGACTAGTATCGTCACCTAGTCGGCGCCGAGTAGGATGAGTGAGCCTCTCGTGTATGGGCCTTCTCAATGCCGTCCATCCTGGATGAAAGGCGTAAGGAACCATTGGGTGCTGCCCCCACCTCTCGTTGAAGTCGTTCATGTAAGGCATGAACGGAGGTGGTATCATCCATGGAGTCGGCATCCATGGCCCATGTGGTCCGGCTTGATGCTGAAATCCTGGTCTTAGGGGTGATCTTGGGCGCTTCAAGCGTGATGGCCGGTTAGGGATAGTACCGGCCGCTTGATTAGCATATTTGGAAAGCAACATATCGAAAGTTGGCTTCACTCATTTATGTTGTACTTCAGCTTCGTTCGTCTTCCACTTGCCGACTTCCGGACTCTTGGGTTTGATGAATTTGGTCTGGGTACTCTCTGGCGTCTGTGGTTGCCCCCCGAGTACACTGGCATGGGTATCCCCTTGTACTCAGGATTGCCCCCCGAGGGCATGGTTTCTAATAGTGATTTTCAACGTCCCTTTGCCATCGGGTTGTTTCTCGAGTATGACTTCTCTTCCCGGGACCTTGTCGACTCCCTTCTTCCTGGGTTCACCAATGACCACATTATCTTTGTTAGCGGATTCGGCTATGTTGGGCCGAATTAACACCTTCTTCCCTTTCAAACCCATAACGTTCATTGGGAAGGGCTGCTTGTCGACTTGCATTTCGGCAAAATTCAATCGTCCATCATTAATAGCCGATTGTATCTGTCGCCGAAAAACATTACAGTCATTAGTCGCATGAGAGAAAGAATTGTGATATTTGCAATAAGCTCGCCATTTTAGCTCTTCAAACGGCGGCAAGGAATGAGATATTTGGATGACCCTGTCTTGCAGCAAAGAATCAAATATCTTATCACACTTAGCTATGTCAAAGGTGAATTTCATCTCTTCTTCACGACTCTTGTGAGTCGGCTTGAGAGCATCACAAGTATATGGTTTGGTTTTGGAGGACCAAACGAACTCGGTGGTATATACACTACCTTCATCGCCCAAACTATCATATTCAACCATGCACATCTGGGGACGATCAGGTTTGGATCTGTGGACTTCCTTGAACTCTACGCATCGGCTTTCCTGAGCCAAAGCTTTTTGCAAAACTTGGTTGACACTCAAGAGTTCATAACCTTCTATTCGCTCTCTAATGTGAGTTCTTAAGCCGGCAAGCACCAAGTCGGCTAAGTCTCTCTCAGTTATCACCAAGCTATAGCATCGGTTTTTTACGTCCCTAAACCTTTTGACATAATCGGTGACCGATTCGTCATATTTTTGTCTAACCGATGTAAGATGCGACAACTTGAGTTCATTGTCACCGCTATAAAAGTGATCATGGAATTTCTGTTCTAATTGTGACCATAAAAGTATAGAGCCAAGCGGTAAAGCAGAAAACCATGAGAATGCGGTGCCAGTTAAAGATAAAGGAAATAAACGTACCTTCAACTCGTTTATGGAGTTCACTTCACCTAACTGTGTTAGGTACTGACTGACATGCTCCCATGTAATCTTCATTTCCTCACCGCTAAACTTAGCAAAGTCAGGAACCTTGTAACCCGGAGGGTATATGATTGCATCAAAGTAGTCGGGATACTGAAAGGATCTCAGGAGTCGACTAGAGGGGGGTGAATAGGTCGACTCTATAAAATTAAAATCTAATGGGCTTTACTTAATGTAAATGGGCCAATTCTAAGCAACTGACTCTGGCAACTGACTCTCAGGTAGATAACTCAGATAAATGCAAGCAGAGCAGAGCAAAGACAACTATGTGTCAACTGAGTCTCAGGTGAGTGACTCAGTTGTGTGCAACAGATAGACAGAATAGTAAAGGAGATAACTTGGTCTTAGTGTCAACTGAGTCTCAGGTGGGAAACTCAGTTGTGTGCAGCAGAGAGTGAACTATGTATATCAACACAAGTAAACACAAACCATGCAAATAAATGAGTAGGAACAAGGGTTTGTTTTACCGAAGTTCCCACTTTAGCAAAGTGGTACGTCTCCGTTGAGGAAGCTGCTTTCACAGCCGGCACTGAACCGTGCTCTTTCCTCGTTCACTTATCTTGTGTGGAATCCTTTTGATCTCACCGTAGCAAGACAGGCAGACATAAATCGCCTTCACAAACGCTTGGAGGCAACCACACAAGACTTGGCTTGCTCACCAACGACTCCAACTTCCCAGTCTTGGAGCAGACGAACTCCAAGAGCTCTCTCAGTCTCTTGGAGGAACCAGTACCATGAACTCTCTCAGTTCTGAAGCACTCAGGATGTAAAGCAACTCTCTCTCACAGTGGATGCACGCAGTCAACGCTCTCTCGGAGACTAAGAGCTCTTTCTTCTGACAGCAGGGTGCTTTCTATGGTAGAGGTAAAGGTTGAGGTCGAAACCTCCCTAGGTTCCCTATTTATAGGGTCCCTGGAAGCTAGCCGTTACCCTCATGCCACGTCAGACAAAGAGCCACCAGACAAACCTATCTGAGACTTAGCTAACCTACACTTGGTAACCTACTAGCCACGACTGAGCTACCCAACTGAGTCTCAGATGCTAAACTCAGGTGGACTCGGTTGCCTCAGGCAGCACCTGAGCACAACACTGGCCGGCTCACTACAAGCCTAAAACTGATTCAGGAGGACAATGGACTCACCACTGCCACTGACCAGCTCGCTCAGAATCTTGGCAGTGGTTCCAAGCTAACAATCTGAAGACGACAGCCTTTTGAAGACGCACAGCGAACCCCTTGACGCAGATCCACCAGCTTCCTAGCTCCTCCAGGTCTTATCCAGCTTGCAATCACGGTCCTTGAACTCCATCAAGCCACCATCACCTCGCTTGCCCTCGAGCACAGCCTCGGCTTCCTCGCAACTGAGCCTCAGGAGACTAGCTCAGCTAGCCCTTCTGACCTTCACGGTTCCTTGCTCTTTTTAGGCCTCATCATCACTCAGATGTTGTCTTGATCGATCACCTGTTCATCTAAATTCCTGTTCACACTCATTGTAAACGTTAGATACAGGTGAGGGTTGCCATTAACCATCAAAACCAAACCTTGGGGCTAGATATTCATCCTTCCACTCTCCTTGGGACTGGATGCACTTTCAATCTCCCTCTCTTTGGTGGTTAGTGGCAACCCCTTTAAACATAGCATTAGATGTATAAAAGGGTATGACATTCAACCAAGTTTAGTATATACTCCCCCTAAAGCTGTGCATATAAGAAATTTGCGTTTGTATACAAATGCACAGTTCTGTTTAATCATGGAGAGTAAATGCTAAACAGGATTGCCATGAACATAACTGAAAGATTAAGCATAGCGGAGAATAGCAGTTATGTTGAATAAGTACTCAGCAACAGATGTACAAGGAATAGCATGCTTGAGTACGAGACTAAACTCTCTTAAAACAAATATTATCAGAGCTTAAAACAAATATTATCAGAGCAGATATCATTAGAGTAGATATTATCGAAGCAAATAGATATCAGAGCAATCAACAGAGATACTTGCATCAGAGCTTCTAATGATATTATTAGTGCAAATAGATATCTGAGCAATCAACAGAATTTAGAGCAAAATACTTGTATCAGAGCTAAACCCATGTATCAGAGCAAAACAGACAACATGTATCAGAGCAAAATAAAAGAAAAAAACACAATACATGTTATCAGATCAAAAAAGACAAAGACACATGTATCAGAGCAAGACAAACAATCAGAGCATCATCATATGAATTTTTTAATACAGAGAATGTCTTGACACACATGCACATGCAGCTCTTAGCCTAGCCCTTAGCCCTATTTACATATACTCTCTAATCTCTCCCCCTGAATCTAATCTCTCCCCTTTTGCCACTAAACACTAAAAAGAGATAGGAAGAAGATCTTCAGGAAGCTGGCTTCTGTTGCAGAAGGGATAGAATCTGATCAAACTTGCTACTGACTGAAGCCTTGAGATCTGCCATTTCAGCCTTGATATCATTCTTCAGCGCTGCCATCTCTTGCTGTAGCTCATCTTGCCTTCTCTTGATTGCAGAAATCTGGATTGGCACAACCTTCTTGATAAAAGCATCAACTGTAGCAGGGTTGTCCAGACGTTAAACCATAGGCACACTATCTGAGGGGAGGCCAACTGAGACTGAAGCCTGAAGCTCAGCAGGAGGAGATGGTTCCCTAGCTGAGTCTCGGGCAGGTGACACCTGAGGCTCAGGTAGGTCTACATGGGGTTCATCTGCTGGCTGAATGACTTTGACTGAGGCTCAGGTGGCTGGCTCAGGTGGCACTGAGGCACTTGGCTGAGAGGCTCCAAAGATGTTGTAGAAAGGTTTCTCATCTTCATTATCATCCTTTTGAGGTCTGAACTTGCAGAAATAACACTTCTGGTCAAAGGAGAAAGATGAAGTTGCTAATGCTGTTCTCTGAAGGATCATATGCATTAAGTATGAGCCATATCTCATCTTGCCTATTCTATTCTCCTGGCATTCATTGATCTCAGAGAAGATGTATCGAGCAACATCAAACTTTTCCTTCTTGGCAATTAGCTCAAGGATTCTTCAAACTGGGTTATAGATAGCATCAGTCCCTCCACCCTTTGCACAGAGAGACACATTTAGAATCTTCACAATATGTTTCGATGTCTTCATGAGTCCCTTAAAGTGCTGAATATACTTGGGGACTACACCTTTGACTGGGGGAAACACAAAGCCAGAGGGAAAGAATTTTTGCCTTGTCTCATTTGGCACCCAATCTGGTTGCAAGCTCTTGTCTTCTTCTAATCCTTTGGAGATGTTTATCTTTGATAGCTTGGGCCCTGATGGCAAGTTGAACAGTTCAGCAAATTCTGTAGCTGTGATGCACAGCAACTGACCTCTGGTCATCCACAGCATGAAATCTTCGTGATCTTGCTCAATGAATACTGTTGCATAGAATTCCTTGATCACTTCAGAATCATATTCTTGGTTTATGCTGCAGATTTGATCTAATTGAACAGCAGCAAAAATATCTTTTAGATCGCCTAAACCATTCTTAGCCAGATTGGCCCAATCTATGGTCATGCTATCAACAAAACCCTTCTTGGGTAGCAGAAGATGGTAGCTGGACTGCTGCTGATCATTCTAAAATCTTTGATCACTACACCGCCTCTTCTTGATATTGCCTTCGCTGTCAAAATAAGGATTTGTAGTTCTCATGGCAGTGTAGTTGGAGGTGCTTCTTGTGTCCACATTTATGGTGGCCAGAGTAGCATCTGCCTTTGGAAGCTTCTTGAGTGTTGCTTCAGACAGAAATTTCATCTCTTGAGTGTTTGTCCTTGCAGCTTTAGCAAAGATGGTAGCATACTTGACTTCCAAAGACTCATCTGAGTCTGCCTCCTGAGTTTCAGCTGAACTGGCTTCTGAGTCAGAGGAAGATGTGGCATTTCCAGCTTCTTTTTCAGAATCTTCTTCTTCAACATCTTCTTCCACACCCTCATATTCTTCATCTGAATCATCTGGCTTTTGTTTCTTCCTGCGAGGAGAGGGAGGATGAGGGTCACTTGGGCTCGAGTAAGAGTCATCTGATCCATCTGACTGAGACTCAGTTGATTCAGCCTAAGACTCAGTTGGCTCTTTTGGTGCAAACTCTGGTGCTGAAGATGTCACTGCTCTCTCTTGATCAGTGAGCTCTTGGTCTCCTTGAGCAGGTACTAAATCAGATAAGGACTGGAAGACTGATCCCATGCTTACTGATATTCCAGCTGAGGGATCGGCTTGAGACACAGGTGGATTAGCATCGAAGGATATTCTGAGCTGGGTCATAGAATCATCTAGATTCTTTTCTAGCTGCTTTCCACTGGAATCTAGCTCTGCTAGGATATCTTCTATAGATTCAAGAGCAGCTTTCTGTTGAGTTTCTGCTTCTATGGGAACAAGCTCTAGCCCAACTGAGAATGCTGACTGAGACTCAGCTGGCACACTCGGTTGAGGGGCAGGAGCACTTTCTTGCTGTAGAGGTACTGCTGAGATAGGAGCAGTTGAACAATCTATCCTGTTAATCCTCGAATTGACTGCAGCTATCTCATCCTGCAAGACCTTCTTACGAGCTTTATCTGAGCAGGAGTTTAATTCTAATGTGTAGGCATCTATTTTTCTTTGCAGCTTGTTATCATGATATTCGCGCCATAACTGTTTATACTGCAGTGAGAGCTGGGGTACAAGGAGTTCCATTTGCAGAATCAGAGCTGTTTTCTCATCTCCTACAGCTTTCTCTTCTTTTCTCAGCAGCTCATGAAGCTCTTCTTTGATTGCCTTGTCTTTCTTCCATATATCCTTTTGGACTGAGACATCTTTAGGAATATCAGATGAGTCAAAGATTAATTTCTTGAGATCTTGAATTTTTGAATTTAGAGCATCTCTTTCGGCTCCTGAAGCAGCCGGCAACATCCCCATTAAATCATGCAGTTCTTTAACTAGAGCACTATGAGATTTTCTCTTCTCAGCTTCAGCTTTCCATGCATCCTCTTCTTCCTGTTTTTGCTGACTCTTAGCCTTACTGGATTCAATAAAAGCTTCTGATCGAGGCTTCTTAGGAATCTTGCTTAAAGATAGGTCAGCTGGCCCACCAGCAGCTCTTGTTCTCATGAGGGTGTCCACAACTGGTGCCCTCTTAGCTTTGATAGCTGCATCTTTGGCAGTAGCTTTCTTAACTTTCTCCTCTGCCTTCTTCTTCTTAGCTTTAGCCATTCTGGCTTTCTTTTCATCTGCAAGCTTCTTTCTCTCCTGTTTTTGCTTTTCCTTCTTTTCAGCTTTTATAGCTTTAAGCTCTTTCATCCTGGAGATGGAATCTTTCACTGCCACATCAAATTGGCGTTTTTCCTCTTCCAAGGCTTTCATCTTTGCTTCCTTCTTGGCCAATTTTGCTGGAGATATAGGGTCATAGCAGCTTTCTTGGCTTTCATTTCAACATCAAGTTTCTTACCAAGTCTCCTTGCTTTCTCAACCTCCCACTCTTCTTGAGATTTCTTTTCCAAGATCTGAGCCCTGATGGCTAAAGGAAGATCCTCCGTGTTATCCTCAGGCTGATTACCAGATCCAAACATTTGCATAGGTAAGATAGGATAAAGAGTAGGTAAGGGGTAATCCTATTGCAGAAAGAAACTGACTGACCATCCTAACTGATACTCAGGAGAGTAAATCAGGTGACACTGGGAAGGTTTTACAATTTATCTCATGCTACCTGACCTAGCTACCTGAGACACAGGTGAGATAAAGTGCGAAACTCAGGTGTAGAGACAGAACAACCTAGGTTTATTGAATCTTGCTGAAATCTAAAAATTCAGAACAATGTGCTGCAAGAATTCATTCTGGAGGCTAAAGAACCAACATCTCTATCTAATTCCGCAGCTAAGAGCTACCCGAGAACGTGAAATTCGCATAAAGGCGGAAACCACCCTAGTTCTGTGAAGAACAGCTCGAGGAGACTTACGATGAGGAATTTGGATGGAGATGCAGGCGCTTGAACAACAGAAGAGCTTGAGGGAGCTTCGACGAGCGAAAAGAACGGCGGAGAAGCACGCGATCGTCGAGAATCAATCGGCGGAGAAGTGCACTAGGGCTTAGGAGTCTCTGAAGCGGGTTAAGCGCGGACCGTTGTAGAGTTGGGTATTTATAACCTGAGTGGCCTTATGGCACCTGAGAGACAGCTGGCTACTACCTGAGACTCAGGTAGAACTGAATAACTGAGCAGAGCTCTAAACTTAGTCTATTTCCTCCGGATTTTTGGAAGTGTTCAACTGAGACTCATGTGAAAGACTCAGTAGACAAGTTTTTCAATAGGATTACCAGAGAGAATTCAGAAATAAGAAATGAAAGTAGATTAGAGATCTCTTTTCAAACACAGATTGCCAAACAATCAACAATACAAAGCTAAAGCTGTGTTGAATTGAAATAGATAATAAAATCCAACTTATTTAGCTCAATGGGAAATCCATGAGTTCAATAAGGTGCAAAAATCAGCATGTTATCTATTTAAAACCTATCCCACCTGAGGTTCACCAGAGACTCAGGTGGATGACTCATGTAGGATGCAGAGAATGTAAAATCCAGAAATGCAAACATATGTACACGTGAATCATCATTTCTTCACTGCACATTCGAGATATCCATGATATTTAGCTCATGCCTGAGGGTGCAGAACCTATTTTCATCTAGAGGCTTGGTGAAAATATCTGCTAGTTGAGCTTCTGTCCTCACATGACACAGTTGGATATCCTTCTTCTCTACATGGTCTCTGAGGAAGTGGTGTCTCACTTCTATGTGTTTGGATCTTTGGTGTTGGACTGGGTTGTTGGCTAACTTAATTGCACTTTCATTATCACAGAGGAGGGGTACTTGAGACATGGATATGTTGAAATCCTTCAAGGTCTGCCTCATCCATAATAATTGAGCACAACAACTACCAGCTGCTATGTATTCAGCTTCTGCTGTGGATAGGGCTACTGAGTTTTGTTTCTTGGAACTCCATGACACAAGGGAGCGCCCTAGAAATTGGCAAGTACCTGAGGTGCTTTTTCTATCAACCTTACATCCTGCATAATCGCTATCCGAATAGCCAATTAGCTCAAAGGGTGCACCTTTAGGATACCATAAACCAAACCTAGAGGTATGAATTAAATATCTCAGTATTCTACTAACAGCAGTGCGATGAATATCTTTAGGATCAGCTTGAAAGCATGCACACATGCAAATACTCAACATAATATCAGGTCTAGATGCACATAGATATAACAGAGAACCAATCATAGACCTATACTCTTTCTGATCAGTGGACTTACCTTGTTGGTTTAAATCAAGATGAGCATTTGTTTGCATGGGAGTTGATATTGACTTAGCTTTGTCCATGTCAAACTTCTTGATGATGTCCTTGGCAAACTTCTCTTGGGAGATGAAGGTTCCCTACTTGAGTTGTCTAATCTGCAGCCCTAGGAAGAACTTCAATTCTCCCACCATGGACATCTCAAATCTTCTGATCATCATCTTGCTGAACTCATCACTTAGCACACGGTTAGTACTACCAAATATTATGTCATCGACATAAATTTGGCATATAAATAAATCCTTGCCTTTAACTTTAGTAAAGAGTGTAGTATCTACAAGCCCAATTTTGAAGCCATTATGTATAAGAAACTCTTTTAGAGTGTCATACCAAGCACGAGGGGCTTGTTTAAGGCCATACAAAGCCTTGTGGAGCATATATACATGATGGGGTCTTTTTGGATCCTCAAAACCAGGGGGCTGTTCTACATACACAAGTTCAGCTAGCTTACCTTGGAGGAAGGCACTCTTGACATCCATTTGATAAAGCTTGATGTTGTGATGGTTTGCATAAGCTAGAAGTATCCTGATAGCTTCAAGCCGAGCTACAGGTGCAAAAGTTTCACCAAAATCCAAGCCTTCTATTTGAGTGTAGCCTTGAGCAACCAACCTTGCCTTGTTTCTCACAATTTGGCCGTCTGAGTCTTGCTTGTTGTGAAAAACCCACTTGGTTCCTATGACATTGTGGTCCGTGGGTCTTTCAACAAGTGACCAGACTTCATTTCTCTCAAATTGGTTCAGCTCTTCATGCATAGCATTAATCCAGTCTGAATCAGATAGAGCTTGACCTACATTCTTGGGCTCAATGGTGGAAACAAAAGAATAGTGAGCACAAAAATTAGCAGTACGAGAACGAGTAGTCACTCCCCTATTAATTTCACCGATAATTTGGTCTACAGGGTGATCCTTCTGCAGCCTGCTGATCACAGGGGGTTCGGGTTCAGCCACCTGAGTCACAGCTGGATGTGAGTCAGCTGAGGGTATCTGTGACTCAGTTGGCTCTTCCTGAGACTCAGCTGGGTGCATGGAGGCTTCTGAGTCCAGTTGATCATTGGCTGGGTTGTACTCGTACTCAATGCCATGCACTTCATCTTGCTCATCATCTAGGTCAAGTAGCTCAGAGACACCTGATGAAGCTGGTTCCTCAGCTTGAGGCCTAACTTCACCGGTTGACTTGTGAAGAATATCTACTTTCCCTGAAATATCATTAGCAACTTGCCCACCTTGTGAGCCATTAGATTCATCGAATGTCGCATCTACAGCTTTTTCAACAACCTTGGTGTTGGTGTTAAAGACTCTGTAAGTGTGAGATTCTGTGCTGTACCCAATAAAAATTCCTTCATCAGATTTGGATTCAAATTTAGAAAGACGTTTGCCTTTCTTGAGAATGTAACACTTACAACCAAATACTCTGAAGTAGGAGACATTTGGCTTCTTGTTGATCAGCAACTCATAAAGTGTCTTCTTCAAGAGTGGATGAAGATACAATCTGTTGATGTTGTGGCAAGAAGTGTTGACAGCTTCAGCCCAAAACCTTGCTGGTGTCTTGTATTCACTTAGCAGTGCTCTTGCCATCTCTATTAAGGTTCTGTTCTTCCTCTCCACCACTCCATTTTGCTGAGGGACCAGAGAACTCATGCTTGATTCCATGTTTGTTCAGGAAAGCTTCAACTCTTGAGTTCTTGAATTCTGTCCCATTGTCACTTCTCACTACCTTCAGGTTGATATTCCATTCATTTTGGACTCTGACAATGAGATGCTTGAGCCTCTTGTACACCTGTGACTTGTCCTTCAAGAAAAATACCCAAGTGAAACGTGACAAGTCATCAACAATAACAAAACCATACTTGTTACCTCCAATACTCTCATATGTAGTAGGATCAAATAAATCAATATGTATGAGATCAAATGGAGAAGTAGTGGTCATGATATTCTTGGGTGGATGAGGGCTTCCAACTTGTTTCCCAGCTTGACAAGCACAGCATGGCTTGTCCTTGTTGAATTGGATCTACTTTAGGCCTAGGACATGCTCCTCTTTACTGAGTTTGTTCAGTAGCCTCATCCCTACATGACCTAGCCGCCTGTGCCACAGCCAGCCTAACTGAGCTTTAACCATCAGGCAGCATGGCACAGCTGCTTCTGATCCTGAAAATCTACAAGATATAGCTTATCTACTCGATAGCCTTTGAAAACTTGTAAGTCATCTGTTCGTTTCTGAACATAAACCTCTTTAGGATAAAATGTGACTTTCATACCAGCGTCACATAATTGAGAAATAGATAAGAGGTTATATGAAATAGACTCAACAAGCATTACTTCAGTAAGAGAGTGTTCCTGAGAGATAGCAATTTTATCACAACCTAATACCTTGCCTTTTGAATCATCAGCATAGTTGACATACTTGCAAGGGAGGTTGTCTTTTCTTATCTCAGTGAACTCCTCTTTGCCTCCAGTCGTGTGTTGTGTACAGCCACTGTCCATGACCCATTTAGTTCCACTGGAGGCAGAGCCCTTGTTGCCTTTAGCCATAAGGCATAGGGCTGGAGTCTCAGCAGATGAAGGATCGGCGTCCTTGTCGAAGAGAGAGTCTGACTCAGGTGTGCAACTGAGTGACCTAACTGAGCCATTGCCTGACTCAGATGGGCTACTGAGTGATCCATCTGAGACACAGATGGCTAACCCAGCTAGCTCAGTTTCTTCTTCTGATTCTTCTTCAGACTCTGAATCATCTGAGACCCAAGCTTGTCCCACATATGCTCTGGCAGTAGAGGTCTTCTTCTTTCTGAAGGTAGGTGGCTTCTCTTCCTTGTATTTCTTCTTGACAATGACCTCCTTCTTCTTGTACTTGCCCTCTTCTGGTTTCTTGCTCTTCTTGGGGCAATCAGCAATGAAATGTCCTGAGTCACCACACTCAAAACATTTCTTGTCGTTGAGCTGCTTCTTCCCTTTGAATCTATCAGCAGAACCAGAAAACTTCTTTCTTTTGTAGAACTTTCTAAAATTGCGAGTGAGCATAGCAAGTTCAGTTTTTTCATCAGTGGACATCTCTTTATCCAAATCTTCTTCATCACTGGAGTCCTTGAGACTGGCCACTATGTTGAGAGCTATATCCTTGTTCTTGCCAGAAGTGGTAGCATGCTTCTTAGCGTGATTCAACTCCATCTCATGAGTAAGCATCCTACCAAGCACATCAGTGGGCTTCATCCTGTCGAAGCCGTCCTTCTCCTTTATCATCAGACGCAGAGTGTGATAGGGCTTGGGAAGGACAAAAAGGAACTTCTTAATCACATCTTCATCTTCAACTCTGGTTGATCCAAGGGCCTTCAGTTGATTTGTGATCATTGTAAGCCTTGTGAAGATGGAGTTGATGTCCTCTCAGGTTGATAGTGGAAGTTGTCAAGATCATGCTCTAACACATCCTTCTTGGACCTCTTCAAGGTATCACTGCCTTCATGAATGGCCTGAAGGGTGTTCCAGATATCATGGGCTGCATCAAAGGTGCTGATACGGTTGAAATCATGTTCCTGCAGCCCCATATAGATAGCATTGGCAGCCCTAGCATTGTTCTTGATGTTGATCTTGTCTTGATCAGTAGGGGTGCTCTCATTTTCTACTTTAAGACCTGTCATGACAATTTTCCAGACATCTGAGTCCATTACAGTAAGGTGCATTTGCATCTTCCGCTTCCAAAAAGCATAGTTAGTACCATCAAACATGGGAACTCTACCCTCGTAGTTCGACATCCCTTAACTCTAGTTGTTAAGCCAATATGAGCAACGAGGCTCTGATACCACTTGAAAGGATCTCAGGAGTCGACTAGAGGGGGATGAATAGGTTGGCTCTATAAAATTAAAACCTAATAGGCTTTATTTAATGTAAATGGGCCAATCCTAAGTAACTGACTCTGGCAACTGACTCTCAGGTAGATAATTTAGATAAATGCAAGTAGAGCAGAGCAAAGACAACTATGTGTCAACTGAGTCTCAAGTGAGTGACTCAGTTGTATGCAACAGATAGACAGAATAGTAAAGGAGACAACTTGGTCTTAGTGTCAACTGAGTCTCAGGTGGGAAACTAAGTTGTGTGCAGCAGAGAGTGAACTATGTATATCAGCACAAGTAAACACAAACCATGCAAATAAACGAGTAGGCACAAGGGTTTGTTTTACCGAAGTTCCCACTTTAGCAAAGTGGTACTTCTCCGTTGAGGAAGCTGCTTTCACAGCCGGCACTGAACCGTGCTCTTTCCTCGTTCACTTATCTTGTGTGGAATTCTTTTGATCTCACCACAGCAAGACAGGCAGACCCAAATCACCTTCACAAACGCTTGGAGGCAGCCACACAAGACTTGGCTTGCTCACCAACGACTCCAACTTCCCGATCTTGGAGCAGACGAACTCCAAGAGCTCTCTCAGTCTTTTGGAGGAACCAGTACCATGAACTCTCTCAGTTCTGAAGCACTCAGGATGTAAAGCAACTCTCTCTTACAGTGGATGCACGCAGTCAACGCTCTCTCGGAGACTAAGAGCTCTTTCTTCTGACAGCAGGGTGCTTTCTATGGTAGAGGTAAAGGTTGAGGTCGAAACCTCCCTAGGTTCCCTATTTATAGGGTCCCTGGAAGCTAGCCGTTACCCTCATGCCACGTCAGACAAAGAGCCACCAGACAAACCTATCTGAGACTCAGCTAACCTACACTTGGTAACCTACTAGCCACGGCTGAGCTACCCAACTGAGTCTCAGATGCTAAACTCAGGTGGACTCGGTTGCCTTAGGCAGCACCTGAGCACAACACTGGCCGGCTCACTACAAGCCTAAAACTGATTCAGGAGGACAATGGACTCACCACTGCCACTGACCAGCTCGCTCAGAATCTTGGCAGTGGTTCCAAGCTAACAATTTGAAGACGACAGCCTTTTGAAGACGCACAGCGAACCCCTTGACGCAGATCCACCAGCTTCCTAGCTCCTCCAGGTCTTATCCAGCTTGCAATCACGGTCCTTGAACTCCATCAAGCCACCATCACCTCGCTTGCCCTCGAGCACAGCCTCGGCTTCCTCGCAACTGAGCCTCAGGAGACTAGCTCAGCTAGCCCTTCTGACCTTCACGGTTCCTTGCTCTTTTTAGGCCTCATCATCACTCAGATGTTGTCTTGATCGATCACCTGTTCATCTAAATTCCTGTTCACACTCATTGTAAACGTTAGATACAGGTGAGGGTTGCCATTAACCATCAAAACCAAACCTTGGGGCTAGATATTCATCCTTCCACTCTCCTTGGGACTGGATGCACTTTTAGATACGGTTTTTGATACAGTCGACTTCTAAACTTTGGCTCAAGTCCGAAGGACTCCGAAAACATCTTCTTTACGTCCTCCTTGAGCTTGGCTAAAATTTCGTCCGAGGTGGACAAAGTCGGCGTGGGAGCGACATGATGGCTGGTCATGGGTGCGACTTGTGATCTATTCACCGAGTCGTGACTCGGCATTGACTTAATCATGTTTGTGCTTATAGGTGGTGCAATCAGGCTCTGGTTCGGCTCTATCACCGAACCGGGTATGCTCATAATTGGACTATGGCTTGCGGGTAGGCTACGAGTTGGTTGGTTTGGCTAGGGCATAGACTCAATGGCACGAGAGGCGCCGATGAATCTACTACCGAAGTCGGATTGGGGTTCACCACACTTATATGATGGACACGCATTACCCTTAGCGTTCGAGTTCTCCATGAACGAGTTGTAAACAAGGATATTGCTCTTCGAAATATAACTCTGTATTTCGGCTATCTGTTCTGGAGAAAACGTGCTACTTACCTGAGTCTGAGCCTTCTTGCCGTGTAGGGGAGGAAGCTTGATTTCTCCAACCGGAGTAACGTTTCCTTGACGATCCTTCTCGAAATTTGCAAGGAACGTCTGTAGATCCTCTTCCTCCCGCTTCTTCTTGTACACTTCAAAAGCTTGGCGATGTTCCTCCGATAACTCATCGTAGCCTGGCTTGATGCTGTTATCGGTGCTGATCTCGCCGAGTTGTGGGATCTGATTGTTAGACATGGTGATTTCGTCCCCAGCGGAGTCGCCAAAAAGTGTGTTCACACACGAACACGTCACCGTGTACCCCCGACGCCGAGCGCGATGCACAGGACACGGAGCCGGGGGAGACTCGCCGGAAGCGCGATACGCAAGACACGCCGGCGAGTGCTTTTGGGAACCCGAAACCCCACACCCCCGGGAGGGACCCCGTCAAGGAGTGCGGCGGCTATGGCCTGCTCTAAGTCGGCCTGACCGTCCTTAGAGCCTCGAGGTTCGCTGCCGTTGAACACAAAGAACAGCGAAGTATGAGAAGCATAAAACAAAGATGGGAAGAAAATAGTAGATGAAAAGATAATAGATTGATTGTTTCGATTGTGTGTTGTTTTCAATCGGCCATATACCCTTCATATTTATAGGGTACGCCCGGTCTTAGGGCTGGAATACAACTCTGTATCGTACATGATATAGCCTTCCATATAAACAAAGATTGCTTCCTTGATCTGATAATCTTGCCTGCCGTAATCGAGAATCTATCTCGCACACGAGATATCTTTCCTAATCAGATCAATCTAACCGCCGCGATCTGGACTCCGCCTTGTATACGAGACGTCCTTCCATACCAACCGGGTGTCTTTCCAAGTCTCATACTTTCCTTTAAATGTTATGATCAGCCGCTATTCCTTGTGCCCCAAGTTAGGGTTCCTGGCACTAGAAAAGACTTCACAACAAACAACTCGGTGCCTTGACCCACCTGCGGGATAACTCGAAAATATCACAACTCGGACGAGCCGGCACCGCTGGAACTCGGTCGAGCTATTTAGAACCCGTCTTGGATCTACTTGGGACCGCGAATGCTCGGGGACGCGAGTACTCGGGGACACGAGTGCTCAGAAGCGCACTCAGGAACGCGAGTACTCGGGAATGAGTACCCGAGAACACGGGAACTCTAGTACTTGGGAATGAGTACTCGGGGATACGAGAGCTCGAGATCCAGCACTCAGATTTTTTCAATGCTTAGTACTCGGGAGCGCTGCTCAGGATCTTCTGTGAACATTCTTGTAGCTGGGACCATAGCGGAGCACGAGAACTCGGGATACGAGTGTTTGGGACTCGGGGACGCTGCAAACCACTCGGCATGGGTCACAACTTGGTAACGTTGTAAACCTTACCCGATGCACTTGGGCCATTTGGGGGTACTGCCAATTTTGGTTGTCAACAAGCTTGTTATTAGCCATCAATCACAAATAAAAAAAATACGAATTCTTTTACAGATAGTAGGTACACCATATAGGGACCTGACTGAATGAGGACATAATGAACTTTCCATATTAAAGAGTCATCTTCATCAGACAAAGAGATAGAGTGGGCAATATTAGCAATGTTCATGATTCTGTCATGAACATAACGATCTAACTCTGTGTGTAAACTAAACTTAAAGTAGCTCAGTGTCTGTGCACAGCTACGGCCTACGGTTCAATATGTCCACCTCCCTCAGTTCCACCGTCACCTCTACCTCTACATCCAATGTCACAGTCGTGGTGCTGCATGCCAATCAACGTTGAAGCACCACTGCGATCATGGTTTCCCCCTCTCACAGCACCACCGTCTTCACCAACCACCGGTAACCACTACTTGTTGCTCTCCATGCTCTTGTATGCCGCCTTCATGTGAGGACCCGAGAGTAAACTCCTAGACTCTCCCTGTGTATCTCATCATCAGTTCAGGATCAAGCTGATGAACACATGCAAATTGATACCACTGCACACATCACGAAGTTTGTTATAAAACAACAGAGTAATAGTAGCCACACAGCTACATTAAGTAATTAGGACTTATGTCCTTACCATTCAGAAACACAGTGGAAATGTTAAAATGTAGGTGTCTCCATCTCAGCCATAGGCAATCGACGGAGGCCACATGACCTAGTCCTCAAGCTTGTCGTAGCAGATACCTTGTAGTCTTCATCATCCTCATAGGTATCTGAACACGTCCAACAAACAACATGCTCGATGAGTACTTCACATACCCAGCGTGCCCCCTTTTTAGGGAAACCTACTACTACATGCAGGCTTAAACAAGGGAAGGCTTTATGACTCTTTTGCATAAATGGCATTTTAATAGTTGAAATACTACAATAATTTCATAAGCAGGTTTTGAGATCAAAACATTTATTTGAGGTCAAAACAGTTTTAATAACTGGGGTTTGTAGTGAAGGTTCCAACAACCAACACTAGCCAAGTAAGGTCGATGCCTTAATCCCGACGATAGGTTCTGGTCGCCTATACTCATCCAAGATTTCAGGTAGAGGGAAAAGCATTAGAAGGGAGACATGAGGGAGAATAAGAAAGAGGGAAAAGAAAGAATAGAAAGAAGACAGATTCCTTATTATGAACAGAACTTTATGCCATCCGTGACTGTGGACACGGCTAATCGATTAGGTTTAACACTCTGCAGAGGTTGTACACTTTACCCACAAGATGTAAGATTAACCCGGGGTTTCACACTCTTCCGAGGAATGTGACCGAGCCCTTACAACGAGGCCTTTACAATGTTGTCCCCTAGTTGACACTACCCATTAGGCCAACTCTAGGATAGCTATCACTAGCAGTTGCCTCACCAGGTGGATCCCTGGCTTCGTTCCTGTCACACCCCAATTTTCCGAAACCCAAGAATTAGGGCCAACAAAAAAATTTCTGCTAATAATCAGGTATTTAGTGGACCTAATTAAAACTTTGATTTCAAATCGTGAAAGTGATGCACATCCATAACCTCTTCTCTGTCGATCTTGATATCTTCACCATCAGTGCGTGGTGAAACTTTTGTTCTTATCTTCTCTCGACTCGTCTTCTGTTGGAAACTTCTAGTTTCTATCCTCTCGGGTGAAGCCCTAATCTTTCTTCTCCAAACCTATCAAGCAATTCGTTCTCTTTTCATATGGAACCATTGAGGTGAAATTCTGCTTCTCCTAAATCCTTAAAGTGAGATAAGCCCAAAACTTTCACCCTTGTTCCTATTCCTTTAATCTCCGCCTTGTCAAAACTTTGTCCGAGAAGGTATGCAAACACTGCTTTACGCCTTGTCTCCAATGTGGCCGCTCACCCTTGCATTTCCGCCACGAACACCCCTCCGGAATCCCTTCCCCTTCTATCCAGCCGATGCAACCTAAACCCACACCTGCCGCTAAGTGCCCACGCGGTACTTCTGCGAAATCAAAGCATATATACGTCACGAACCTCCTCCGAATGACGTGATCTTCTCCTATCTACTTCGCCATGCCCTATCATGAGTATGTGCCTATATATACTGCTTTTATATATATGCACATACGCCAAACCCTAATTCGCCCTCCGGAGATATGGATCAAAACCCTAATTCGTCGTTCGACTCTACCACAATCCCATGCATGTTACCATGCCGGGAAATAAACATCTGCCTTATTATATTTCCACCAAATAACCATTTGTTCTTTTACCATTCATCATCTTGCTTCTCCGCGTCTCCATAAATCCTGGCAAAATTTTGAAAATATCCTGAGACTCACCTTAACAATGGGTATGCTTATTCCCATAGGCGCCCTACCACCTCCTCTCGCTCCTGGGATATATATATACACCTGAGTACACTTACCTAGTGCTTTCAGTGAACCCCCTCCATATATCGGAATCAACTGAAACCATATATGTATGTGTTCATGAGCATATACGCAACATTAATTCACTCCATAATAGCTTCCCAATCTACCAGGCATGTGCATGCAAATATGCAATCTACCTGTGTAGGTGTGCCTGCATAAAAAGAAAATCTTATTTCTCCTCCGAAGTCATCGACTCTCGCATTCCATCACCTGCATATATCGCACCAAACCTGCAATGAGTCAAATGTTACCAGTGCAAACCCACATATCTATCGTACCGAGAACCTGTAGAACTTAGGTACGCGTGCTCTGCTCCTTTTGAACACGCAACCCTGCCGTGCACCCTTAAACATGTGCCCTGCTGCCACTAACGCGTTGCCAGCTCTCCTCTTAAAATTTTCCCTTCTGTAGCAAGGACCAACCCAACGCCTGAGTTTCTTTTCCCTTGACTCAATTTCTAACCGAGCTGCTGCCCACACTGCCACCCCTTGAGCCGTGTAAATTTTGCTCCAAGTCAAATATGCCGTGCAGTGCCACTTTTTCCCCTAGTCTCATTCTCCACTCAGCTTTACCTCCTCCCTTTGCTACGCAATCACGCATCAACTCCATGTGCCGTGTTTCTTTTTCCTTCCCTGACTTCTACAGCAAGCTATTCCGTGGCCAGCTCCTCAACTTACTCACATCAAAGTCAACTTCTCTCTGAGCATTTCTAGCAGCAGCCAACCACTCCCTTCCCACCTACCCGAGCTGCTATCCATTTCTCCAAACCGAGCTCCAGCTGTGTCTCTTTATTTCTACTCCAGCAGCAACCTGAGCACCCTGCTCACCTTCTCTTTTATTCTTCAACGAGCAGCAACCAGCCCGAGCTCACTCCTTTCTTTTCCTCCTTGCTTCCACTCCCCAAGCTGCTCCAACTCCTCCAGCCCTCCTGCTCTCCACGCATGCCAAGCATAGGTGCTGCCCAAGCAGAGCCACTCCACGCTTTCTTCCCCAAATAACTGAGCTACTCCCCTTTTCTCTTCTCCTTGCCGGCAGGACCCCTTCCAAGCGCTGTCGCTTCCCAGCTCTGCCACCACTCCCGAGCTACCAAGGACCAGCTCTCCTCCCTAAAACCGAGCTCAGTCCCTTCCCCCAAGCTCCACCCATTTCTCCCCCCCCCCAACCTGAGCAACAAGCCTGAGCTACCCTCCTCCATTTCTTCCTCTTCTCTAATTTTTCCCTCCCTCCATTGCTGAGCTCCCTACTCGCCTCTCTGCCCAAGCAACAAGCGCCTGACGCGTCCACCCGAGCTACTCATTCTCTATCTCTCCCTCCCGAGCTCCCCTGGTCTGCAATTCGAGCAACATCAGCACCAGCTCCACCTCCCTCTGCCACGTTGGTTGCAAAAATCCCAGGCTCGAGCAATGGAGCAGCGAGTGTCCACTCCAAGCTAGGTTGCCGAGCGCCGCCCTCGATCAAGACCAGCGGGAGACAACTCCTCCGCCGCTCAGCTGCGAGTCACCGGAGAACATGCCTCCGAGTTGAGCCGAGGCATTCCCAAGCCACAGTTCTTCTCCCTCCCTCCTCTACTCGCGCTGGCGCATGCATCCCCTCGAGTTTCTCACCTCACCACAAGCCTCACCGCCGCGGCAGCCCCGCGCTGCTATTTTCCCTACCGCGGTAGCACCACGCTGCTACTCCCCCACCGCGGCAGCTCCGCACTGCTACTTTCCCTACCCCGGCAGTACCGTGCCGCAGCTCCTGCCTCGCTGCGCCAGCTCTTTCCCCACCACGGCAGCGCTGCGGCAGCCTCTTCCCGCCGCGGCAGCCCATCTCCTCTGCGGCAGTTCCTGGCCACTGCCGCTGCCACCTTGCCCTTGCCGCGGCAAGCAACCGACAGCCGCGGCAAGAATCTATCGTAGCTCCACCACCGCTGCTCCAACCGGCACGCCACCCTCCCTGCCACGCTGATGCCGTAGCTATCGTCTTGCTGCCCCGGTAGCTCCCCGCTACTGCCACTGTTGCCTTACTCCTGCCGCGGCAACTCCTCTCTAGCCGCGGCAGCCTCTCCCCACCATGGCAGCTCCCACCTGCATCCCCCTTGCTCCCCATTGCTTCTTTCCCATGCTCCTAACCACAGCCGAGCTCCCTTACCTTCCGCGCGACTCCTCTGCCCCTTCCCAATTTCTTCCCCTACCACAGCACCAGCCTGCCCGAGTATGCCTCCGATGTCACCCCGTTTACCTAGCAGCTACTCTACTCTCTCTTATTACCCTCCGACAAAATCCTCGACAAACCATAGCCTCCCCGATTTGGCTCCGTGTCAGTCGATTCCTTTCCTAAGACCAAGCATAATGCTTGGATACCAGTAATATTTCTTGCAACGAGAACATTTTATTGTAATTACCCAAACGGATATAAAACCCTAGGTTATTCCATGTCTTAAAATAATAGTAATAATAAGTGTATTTTAGTATATTGTTCTAAAACCTTTTTATTAATGAGGTCAGTAAAGAGAATATTGTGGAACCTTCATTACTCTCTGAACCCATCTAAACTACCAAAACCGAAAGCATCTCCCTAGTTCAAATGTTCACATAAGTATGCATACATTTGAACGGCACTTGAACAAGATGAATTCTTCAGAAAAAATATATTATGAAACCAGAATGCATTGCATGCTGATCTCGTTTGAATTTCTATTTGGCTTTTTTCTCGTTGGATTCTTATTCGACGTGCTTCTCGATGTGTAGATGACGACGTTCCGGAGTATTGTGAGGACGGTCCCGAATACCTGATGTGCCAGGACCAAAAACAGCATTTGCTAGGCAAGCTCTCCACCTTTGATCATGCTGAATCCCAAGATTATGAAAGGTTATTTTGTTTACGAAACATGCATGCTATGTTCTACGACTCGTTATTTTATGTAGTGAAGATACAACCGATGCGTAGAAAACCCTAGTCCGACCCTGAACTCCTTGTCACCCTAAGGACTACATATTCTGGAAAAGTTACCGAAAACTTAGGGTAGTATATATACACCTACTTGGCTTAGCCCTGCAATAGAAAATTAGGTTTTCAAAAAGAGAAACAATGCCCCATATTTCATGTGGTGAAATACTGAAAACGGACCGTCGTATCCGAAGGTGTATGAAGGTAGTATATCCATGAGTTGGTATATCTTACCGCAAAGTGGTTTTGTGAAACCAAAACAAAAATGGAGAAGATTTTTGATCCGGGTCGGAAATGAAGGGCGAAAGCAGGAAGCTTGTCAAAATGCAAGGTAATTCCCGGCGTGGTTTTTGCAGCCCGTTTACGGGTGAGGTGTGGAGTCCCTCTCGGATCACATAAGGACCGAGCTTAAGTGCCGTTTGGCCAAGTCTTACCGTACGTCCACATGTCCTTTATGGGAAGGACTTGACCCAATACCCGGTCTGAGACTAGCATGAACCCGTAGGCAGTGTGGAGTGTGCAGATGAGGTGGTAGCCTCTGTAGAGAAAAGTTTCCGCGGAAAAGCGATGGCTTGTTCGCCACAAAATTGGAACACCAACCTCCTTGCAAGCGATGATACTGACTCAAGCTAGGTTTGGGACATGTCCTTCTGGTAGGTTCATGACTAGGTTTACTCCGGTGAAGAGTCTCGTTGTAATAGCCCTATCAGTATAAGTCGTGAAATATACCCAGGGTGACCTACATCGTGTGGGTAAAGCCGTACCACCTTTGCAGAGGGTTCAAACTTTTTGAATAGCCGTGTCCACGGTCATGGACGAATTTGGTTGGGCCACACTATAGTAAACTGACTTTAAAAGTCAAAGTGGGTTATGGGTTTAAGGACGTGATCCGCCGTGTTCGCAGAGTGACTTGAAAGTTCCCCGTCGTGGCGGGATGAGTGAAGAAGGGATTTCCCCGTGGACTCGGGCAAACCCTAGTATCCCCGTCGTAACAGGTGAGCTGAGACTCCCCGCTGAAGCGGGTGATTACCAGACTTTCCATTGTAACAGAAAGCACAGAAATGAATCCCGTTGTAGCGAGAAGGAAAAGATGAACAGATGTTCGTCTCGGAATACCATGGAAATTTATGAAAACCACTTTAATATTTATTTACTTATTTCATGCAAACTTAATTTCTCGTACAATATGAAACATAGGTTAGAGCCATTGCTTGAAATACCCTTGCATGCATTTTATCTGTATCCAACTCCCCGGTGGGAAGTTTGTGAGTACATTCAATGTACTCATCTGGCTTGTTGATTTGGCCAGATGAAGGAGGCATCGCATCCGAAGATGACAAAGGTAATCCCGAGAGTTAGGGCGTAACCCCAGTTGCCTGTCGGGTATGGCATACTGGTGGGCCACATCACCGCTTGATTTCTACTGCAAGTTTTTAGCCGTTGGGCTAAAGGTATAATTATTCGATCTCAAAGATCGGTTTTATATCATATTTTAATAAGTGCGTGTATGACCTTGATATACAGGTTAACTTGTGTGTACCGGCTACTGATCATGGGACCGGTATAGTAAACACAAGGGTTTATCCGGTCTTAAAACCGGGTACGCCACAGTTCCCCTCCACAGTGTCACCCTAGCTTTCAACAAATTAGTTGGCCAAGTCATGCCCATAATAGACTTGTGGTTGCACTTGGTTCATAATTTCATAAGTTTACAACTCAGTTTCTTATGGTGTAGGCGACACCAACACCAACCCTTGAAATAACAACACATGTTAATTCATCACATCACCACATCAATCCATTTGTCGCCCACACCTTAGTGGTAAGTTTCATCCAGAGTAGATTTTAGACAGAAATAGAAATAGAGGGGAAAATGCTCAACGAGCCCAACATATCACCAAGTGATAGCCAAAAATAATTCACGATAATACTCATCATCAGATGAGGAAAAAATGAGTTTTATCCAATCTTTGCAACGCTAAGCATTTCTACTTCTAATAATAATTGAACAACTACTCTAGATAAAACAAGGCATGGTAACATGGATTTATGGTTCACTTTGGAACTGACACTAAAGCATTTGTTAAATACAAAACAACATGCATATTTATAAACGACACAAAATATAATGATTTTGCAAATAGGAATCAACATGATCAAGAATAAGGGGGCATGCCTTCGTTGATGAGTTGGTCTTCTTCTGCAGGAACTTGCCTTTACTCAACGTTGTTACTTCCTATTTATCGCAACAGTAATAAAATACAAAGCAAATGAATGTAACTCCAAATTAAATATCAAATGGAAATACCAGAAGAATAGGGCTAGCAAGGTTGGATAGGTGTCAAAGGACAAAGGTGAAGAGATAGGATGAGAGACTATCCAGGTGACTCTTGGACAATGAGAGACAACGTCTAAGATCACTGAAGCTGATATAGATGATGTGATCTATTGGTCAATAACATAATACTAGTTGACATATAGGTCCATTGGGATAGGTCTATAGATAATATGGATCGAGAGGTTGATCTCAACGAGAGTAATCATGTTTACATTACATGAAGCAACGTGCATGATTGGATAAAGGCATCAAAGGATATAGTATCTGCATATGAAAGGATTAAGACAGTCCACATGTGAGATAGAGCTAGATGTGCAACTGAGAACATGATATGATCGACGATGACCAAAACACAACCATATGATCAAATATGGAAACCTATTATACTAATAAAGCAAGCTTGGTCTATCATACTAGTGGCCAAGTAAAACCCTGACATACTAGTCAGCAAGAAATGATAATTGGTAACATGGCAATATATATTGAAGTAGTGCAGAACATACAACCACACATCAAACAACAAGCTAAATAAATTAGATGTGAAACGGAGATCAAACAACGCATAACATAGAGTAATAAGTGATTATGTAGTTATAATCCTAAAAGGTAATTACAACCTAATAACATCCATATAATGCAAACGGTGATTAAATTATATGGCCAATAACAACTAGCATCCATATCACATGCACCATACATATATGCGATCATATGCCACATACAGTAACATCAACCTTTTATTCATTCTTGTGTACATACAATGTAGAAATTAATCTACATATATCACACATAATAATAATAATAATTTAATGAAAATGATTATTAGGAACATATATATTATAATCGGCACCTAAAGGTTAACATCATATTTGTGACTATATATCACCTTATGAACATGTAACATAAGACAACAAGCTATGCATGCTACTGTACGGTGTGATATAATGCACAAAAATACCATATAACCTTACCTAACATAAATATGTACATACAAACATGCAATATATCTCTGTATATATACAACTATGCTATATGACGTAAGATAACATGTCGTTCTTCATGCGAGTATCGCATATAAAATAATAACCTATACATGCTAGTATGCACACATTATACAGCATTAAATCAACGTGTGATAATTTATTAATAATAATTTGGTAAATTAGTATGATTACAACATATATACATATATTATTCCAACATGATTACAAGAATATTGAGTCTAGTTATATATATACATATATATGACTATATGCAACTACATGATTATGCAACATAAAATCATATTAAAAATGTGCAACCTAATCGTGTTTAAACAAGCAATTAAATTATATACATGAATAAAATAATGTGTTCAACCATTGCATGACAGATTATTATCTAAAACATAGATTAGTCTATGTATATATGCATAAACATATATACACAGCTGCATATGTAAACCACATGAAATGCATCGAACAAATATGAAACATGTGTGTGATCTTAACCATATTATACACAGAGGTTAATAACGTGACAAACTATTATGTAACAATCCTTAAATAAACATGAATTAAACTATAGGTGCGTCTAAGATGTGCACGAACATATGCACATACCACCATACAATATACATCATGCAACAATCAATATTAAAGATAGACAGAGGCTAAGCATGTGCAATCCTAACTATGTTCAACTAATAATTAAAATATAAATAGAGTTTACTTAGTTTGCTAACCAAGTCATATCAAACTATTATTTAAATACGGGCAATATATACATGTAACATATATACATGCAAACTATATGAAGCGTAATATGTGAATATAAACTATGCGTGTAATCTTAATCATACTATAAACAATGGTTACCATTATGACTAAATATTTTACAACACCATTAGTTAAACCAGGAAGCATTTATATATGTAATAACTTTATATTTTACATAACATCATGTCATACTTCCATTTAAATCTACACATATATATCTTATCATGTTATCTACACATGGTGACATGAGAATCATAACATGTATTAAACACTCATCATCACGTGTGATTAAAGACACTAACATGCTAGTAAACAACCTTATGCCATATACAATAATAATTTTATGCGTGCTAGTAGATGTACATTATACAAAGATCAACTACCATATGATATGTCGCATTAATATTAGCTTAGTAAGATTATGCTTCTACTAACTATTAAAATCAAATTATATTGTATATGTGTATGTTATATTCAACTATACAAACATGCAACATATAGCTATATGGATAAATAAACCTAGTATTGAACTAAACATGATTGATCACATGATGAATTCTAAGCATGAGCATTACATAAATAGAAGCAAGGACTATATAAGAACTAAGCATATAAATATATGAAACTATAGTCTAACATAACATGCAATTTAATTTGGTGATCAAACAATGATGAAAAACATTATAGATGAACAAAGGGTGATGCGAGTGATTTTGGATAACAAATAATAGTGGAAAAGAATGACATGATGTGCCACAAGACGATAGGAGACTAACTATATGGGTGGCGGTGACGCTCGCAACACAAAATGGTCGGAACGGGTTATAGATTGGTTCTGGACAGACCGGACGGTTTTGGTTGCTGCACGATGCTCGCTTAACGAAATCGCGATCTGCCAATTGGGTTAGAAACTAAACACACAGAGATACAATCCTACCAAAGGGTTTTGAAGAATTCTTACTGAGTCTATGGGAAAAGATCAGACAAGTTAGACGTTTTGCAAATTGAATCTGGACGTCCGCGAACAGCACGTCGGAGATGGATCAATTCCCGACAAACAGCTATATGGATGAACATGAGATTTTACATAGGTGTTTATAGATACCTAAGGCACAATGTTACCAAAGGGATTGATGATAGACCCACCGGATCAACGGAAAAGAAGGTGATAATGCCGGGATATTGTTTCTATAATCACATCTAGACGCGCACAGCAGCATGAGGAACATTGGTTTCCCGGAGATTGGACCATTGGATTGTCCTCAAATTTTATGGGGGTGATCTTGACAACATTAGACACAATCCCACTAAAAGGATCTTCGAAAGGAGGTCCGAGGCGGCAACGGTGTTGCTCCAATGTAGATGCACGCGCAGAATAACTGGGTGCAAACAGCACGTTAGTATTTGGAGATTTCCTGGTGATTGCATCGTTGGATCTTCACCAAATTTTTCAGAGAGGTCTGGAAGAAGGTTTCCCACAAACCCATCGAAGGGATTTTCCAAAAGAGTTCCAGGGCAACCGGAATCGTGAAAATACCGACAGGTGCGTGCTGTTCAGAAACTGCACGGGAAGAAAAAATGGGGTGACGGCTGTTTGGGAGGGTTGGGGGCTAGGGTTTCGTGGGAAAAGAGTGGAAGTGTGGGGAAAGGTGAGAGGGGGTGGGGATATTTATAGGAGGGTGAGGGGAAGAGTTTGACTCAAATTTGAGTTGGATAAGAATAACAAATCAATTCTGAATTCGAAACGAACTCTGCAAACTCTGAGAAAACTTCCTGCGACATATTCAAGTTCGAAAACAAATTAAACTCAAGTTGCATTGGTTCAAATTAACTCCGGTCTAATTTGTGAAATTCTAATCAATTTTAATAAATATAAAAATAAACAACGAAATTTTCTAGCTCTGAATTTTAAATAAATTTTTTTTAAAAAGCTTTAAAAATCAGGATGTTACACTTCACCACTCTACAGCCAGCAGCCACCACACCGCTTGTCGCTCCGCCGCCTTATCCATACTTGTAGCCGGAGCCACTGAAACTCTAATCCAACTCACACCCTCGTCGTCACTTAGTCTGTAAACTTGTGGTTGATGGCAATATCGAGGCCTCAGCAACCTTGCTGGCCAACGGGAAATCTATGGTCAGCAACACTGTTTTTCATTTTTCTGTCGTAGTTTGCCGTTTTCTTGCGCGTGGACTAAACCAAACCTTGTCAAGGGAAGGTAACCCCTTTCTTCAAGTGAACTAGCCCTTGCCGATGTCAGGTTGTCTTATGACTGTCCATCAAATGTCAATACAATCTAAACCAGAGACTTGAGCAGAAAGATAACAGTTCACGCAAAATCAATGTAGTGAGGATAAAATCAAACGGCAACGACAAACTTGGAAGGATCTTGTAATCCAGCTATGTGCATTGACAAAATGTCATGTGTTTTGATGGATGTGTAGCAAGGCATCATGATTCAGGAACAAGAAGTTGAGTGCTTGCTACACAGGTCCCATAGAGGTTTCCATCTCACAGGCTGAAACTGTATGATCACGAAATGAGCATTACAAATCTTCAGAAACAAATTTTCCTTATTCAACGAGTGACTGCATTATGGGCCATCTTTACTGTTGAGCCTCTGGCTCTTTCTTCCCTAGATACCTGTGAAATCCAAACTCAGAAGTCAGTATCTTTTCGATATTGCATTAACTTCAGTATCATCATCATGTTATTGCAGATAGGAATTCGATTCATAACAGGAACAAATGCAAATGCAAACAAACAAAAAAAAACCTGCAGAAAACTGTACTTTGGACCTTTTTTTGGTAGTGCTACTGTGGTAGGAAAATATTCACTGCAGAAGTCTTACCCCTGAGCCTTAGCACAGCGAGATAGATGATAGAGCTGAACACTTTCGTTGGAGGCATGGCATGCCAGAAGCAAGTAGTTCCGGGGCTGTACCATCCATGCAAACCTCATAAAGAGTCCAGAATACACACACATAGCTGCATAAAACCATATGCATTAATGATAATTTGAGATGTATTCATCAAATAGGAACTGTGACTTGTGAGACAAATCCCCAAGTATTCCGCCTACCTGCTGTCATATTGCCAGATATCATTTCAGGAGGCTTGTTCAAATCAACTAAACCCTGAAAGAAAAATAAAAATCTGAGGGATTATTCAACTACAGTGTATGGACATGAAATTAAGGAGAAGTAAAATAAAGGCAGAACTTAAGAAGGTTATTCAGTTATATATGGTATAGGTATATGACTTTCCAGGGAAGACATTTTGCTAGAAGTTTGATAATCTTTCAGATAAGCCCCTCCAGATAAAGATAATGACGGATTCTGAGGTGGTATACATGAACGATAAACAAATAGCTTCATGAACACTGATGCATTTTAGGCCCCAGAAATAAGATCCCTGATGATACATCATCGTCGCTAAGGACGACAACTGGCCTGGAAGTTTTTAGCAAATTTTGCCATTTTGTGCAAAAATCTGCAAGGTACACATACTTTGAAAGGCATAGCATGCTTGTGCAGTTAGACATGCTAATATACTATTCTCCCAACCCACAAAAACATGTCATTATGGACATCGACGTGGTCCCCAAAATGCAATTTTGACCACAAATTTTTATCCCAATATACTTATCAGGAAAAAGTCCACTTTTCAACCTTGAACTTTCGCTCGAGTTCACATTTCAACCTTAAACTCTAAAATGGTTCGATTTGCAACCTCAAACTCTGTAAACTGTTCAAGTTTTGACCCCCTGTAGTTTTTACCCTGGTTTTTGCTCAGATATCGATAGTTTTGACCCTTTAACTGGTCCAACCCCAGTATTGGGATGAAGTGGGCACCAAGTGTTTGCTACGTCACTGCCATTCATTCGCCACATCAACGAAAACCGCTGCCACACCAACGTTGACCAGGGTTTAACCCTGGTAGAGAGACGATATGGGCACCAAGTGGCTGCCATATCATTGCCACTCATCTGCCACGTCAGTGAAAACAACTGCCACACCAACGGAAACCACCTCCACATCAGCGAAAACCAGGGTGAAAACCACCGAGGGTTGAAAATTGAACGGTTAAGAGAGTTGTAGGTTGCAAAGCGAACGTCTTTAGAGTTTAAGGTTGAAATGTGAAGTCGAATAAGAGTAAGAGTTCAAGGTTGAAAATTTGACTTTTTCATATTTATAAAAACCTAATAAAATTATATTATGAATGTAATTTCCAGGATAAATGTACTCATATTATTTTCATGCACCCAATATAAATATTGAAAAACATATTGATAGCTGAATTTTGTAATGTTTGATTGCTGTCAAAATGGCACTTTTTTTTGAACTGAGCAGGGTATTAACTAGCTGAAAAGATTACGTGATGCAACAGAATGCCTATCAGCTTTGTTGCCAACCAATTTTGCCCAATCCATCTGACAAGTTTCGCTACATGCACAATTGCCGAACAATCAGAAAGACTCATTAATCAAGATGTATCATGTAACAATATCTGCGAGTATAGGCATTACATTAACCCATAGTGCACCGCCTGTTTCAGTGGACGAAAATCACATGACCAGCAGTAATCTGCTCTGGGAAATCCCCTTAACAATTAATTTTTTGGGGAAAAAAAATACTAACACATAATTAACGAACCCAAATGAAAAACCTTCACTTTAGCAGTTTTCTTTTTAGCATCCTGAATCAAATTATCTACCAAATGTTCCTCAAGCCCAATCATTTTCTACACACATTTGTGTCAAGCCCCAGATAGGGGGTACGACTCAAATTCTCTTAACAGAGTGCACCACGATCGCCTAGATAAAAACTACAACTGGCATCAGGATTCAAGATCACAGGGGGCAATTACAATACTCTCGTTGTTGCAGTCGACCAATTACACAGATTTAGGGAAGAAATCAGGTTGCATACCGCGAGGACGAAGCCCCAGTTAGCGACAGGGCCCCAGAAGTGGGTGGTCTTGGGGCCGACGGGGCTGTTCAAGAACGCCTTGACCGCCGTCGCCATGGCGGAATCTTCCCCCCGGCGCTCGAATCACCTGCTCACGTCCCACGATATCACATCAGTACCGAATCGGTTTCGACATCAGCAGGAGGAAATTGGGAGTGGTAATTTGAACAGTAGGGTAGGGTCGCGTTGGCAGATCCACCCGCCTGGAAAGACAGAGAGGGGCGCTGACCTAGATTGTTCGACGGCGGCGGGTCGGAGAGGGAGGCCGACGAGTTGACGAGCGAGGACGAAGGCGAAGGCGAGGAGTTTGGGGGAAGATTGTGATTTGGTTGGTGGAGTAGTTCTAGAATGGGAATTGGGGAACGCTATCTTTCTCATCCGACGGTTGAGATAAAATATCTGCCGCAGATGCATCTACAATCCTACATCTACCTTTCAAATATTTTATTATATTTACATATTAAATTTGATCTTCAAATTTTATATGATATGATACATCACGTCCCATACGTATGATTTTCTTTTCGATAAAAAAAGTTTTGATTGACTCTTATCCGTAACATCAAGATGATACAACCGTAAGAGTTCACTCCTGATCTCTGCATAACTAGGATGCACACGGCCATAGGTCTACACATGTATAAAGGGAAAACTAAATAAAAGAGATGATAAATGGAGAACAAAACTAAAACTATGGAGTTTCGATGGATCCTAAGCTTGGACCGCCATCCATGCTGGGTGAAGACCTCCTTGACCACTCGCTCTAATTGTGTGCACACCATCGCCACCATATCCCGAAAACCCGGCTGTTGAAGCATAGTCCAAGTACGGAGCCAATGTGTACATAAGTATATAACCTAGTGGAGTGTCACGTTTTGGTGTAGACGACCGCGGCAACTTGCTGTGATCGACCACCGTCTTGCCACCCATGCTAGGATCCAAGTTTTTTGCCGCTACCCGACGCATTGCGCGTGCCACCGAGTTCTCATCTGCCACTAGTAGCCCATCCGGTGACAAAGCCGCATTGATACGAGCACTACGACGAAGCCCCTCCGTAGTGGTCAGAGGAGCCGCCATTGGTGTGTACGCGGGGGCCTGCACACGGAGTGTTGATGAAGACTGGCCTGAAGCAGCGCAGGCATTCAAACCATCAGGCGGGCTCGTTAGGACATGCGGCGAGCACGAGCATGCCGACTAACTGTAGAGGTGTAGACCCATCAGTCTGTAGTGCCACGGGTCCATGAGGAGGAGCTAACTTTTGCGGCAAGCCGACGCACTTCTCAGGTGCTGCTGCTGAGACTGACCCTGGTGCAGTGGGCGACACAACTGAAATGGGTAGCTTCTGCGACCTATTGTCCGAGATGTGAGCAAGGGACTCAGCACCGGCCAACAGGGCGACGAGACATGTCCTGAATTCTGCCCAGCGGTCCTTAGGAACCTCGGCCTTGGAGCAAACGGCGTCATAGCAATGAGTCCCAGTGACTGCTGCATAGGGTCCGACTTTGATCCTGATGCATCACTCGCTTGTGCACTAGCTATAGTAGATGAAGCTTTAGCACGCTTAATTAGATGCTTGAGTCTGGTCATGAGTATATTGCCCCTGCTCGTGAGATTCAGCATCACCATCAGATTCTTCATCCTTGTCCAACAGATAGGAGTTTAGTCCCTTAGCCACTCGGAAATTATCTTCCTCCAAGGTGAAAGTAACATCATATCCAGCCAACCCAAAAACAATGTCTGTCTTTAACGGAAGCAGTGAGGCATTGAGCATTGCAACATTAATGCGAATAATGCCTCGACGCATATCTATCTCTTGAGGTGCTCCAACGAGCGTGCCGATTGCCCAAAGGCCCAAGAAATGTCGAAATGTGTGAGGAATTCTCGTGACATGCACCCACACTCTGTCAAGATGGTATGCGGGCTGGATGTCGTCTTGAGACTGCCACTCCCCAATTGACAAAGAAACGTCGTGCCCTTTAAGGCAAAATTCAACATCAACAATCTTGTGCAATTCTTCCGCGGAAGGGAATGCCACCAGAAAGGCGTCCTCCCCCTTCGGTATTGCCTTCCAGTTCCAATCTGATTGAATCAGCCGCTTTAACTTATTTTGAATGACCTCAGTAGTGAGATGCCCCCCAGAGACCGTGACAATCGTCGTGGGCGTGGAGGTCGACTGTGGCAGCGCCCCTTTGAGCTCAGCTGATGGAATTTGGAAGAAGCCAAGTTTGCTAGTCCCAAATCCGAAGAAAGACGCTGCCAGCCGAGGCAATTTTAGAATAGGGCACTTCGCAAACAGATGTGACTCTTTTTTGTCACAGATTACACAATAGAGATCTGCCGTGCACTCTTCTGCCAAGTGGCCATTGGTCTTACAATGAAAGCAATGCGGTGGTCGTGGTTTGCGAGCTTTGTTGCTTGCCTCCTTTGACTGCATGACTAGGGCATTATTGTGCGGCTGAGTTGGCGGAGCCTTGTGTGCGTCCTCCATCAGTGATGCATGAGGCGGCGCAGCGTACCGACTTGGGATAGCAGCAGGGGCATTCGGCCCCAGTGCCTTGGGAGCCGTCGTCTTGGGATGTTTGATGGCACGTTGGCGATCATGCCCAAAAGCAGGCAACCTGTGCTATCCACCGCTCCCGTACTGAGCAACCCGGGTGGAAGAAGATGTGCCAAAGTTGAAAGCACCGGCATGGCCTGTGCCAGGTCCCCACTGTGCGTTGAAGCCGACGAGGGCGCTGGCATCGCTGGCCGCTGAGAGCGAGGAAAACGCCGGCGGCTGTAGCTGCACCACCCGTGGCACAACTTGGAAGCGCCCATCAACTGCCGGCACCGCGTAGCCATCCGCCTTTCCTTTACCAGCACCGCCGGCCGGAGCGTCCGAGCCACGACCAAACATAGTCGCCTGCGCGTATGAGAGAAATCGCGTAGGTTTGATCGGCGCAGCAAACAGATTAGGGTTATTCCCAATACTCGTGCACGACTCCCATCTATGGCAAAAGACGTCGTCGAGCGATCGACCAAACGAACGAGTCGTAGGCCCACTCGGAACGGACGGTTCGCAAGAGTCCCATTCGAAAAAAAAATCGGCTCCGTGACGGGCTCCAGCACCGCACGATCCTTCTTTTCCGCCGTAATTACCGCGTCCTGCGTCGTCGGCAAAGCAGTCCCAGACGGTGGCAAGTAGTCTGCGAGAACCACCACCGGTCGGGGCCTCGGACGAGGAAGTGGTCCCTTCCAGGGACGCACTAGCCATCCTCTTCCAGCTCCTTTAATTCCGGCGAACGGCCGTGGGTGCAGGGAAGTAGGGAACGTCCAGCGAGACAGAGTGTGACGAGCCTTGCCCGGCATCACCGCCATCTCCCGTGAAGACAGTTCTTCCTGGAGTTGCCACTACCGTGGTGAGCGAGGTGACCGGAGCTTGCTCACGACCTGCGACCATACGTATGATATTTCTCAGAATTTTTGATGTTCTTTAGAAATAGTTCCAACAGAGTTTAAATAAAGAGGATGGTTTCTACATGTTATTTGCTAGAAAAATTCTATTGGTCCACCGGCCGATCAAACTTAACAACAACCGCGCTCGTGTAGCTAAAAAAAGAACGACTATCTAATACCATATTCCTCACAAGGTTAGGATTACCGCCTCCAAGCCAGCAATCCCGTAGACACCTTGTCACTAGAGAGAAGCTTGCACTATCCTCCCTTTGCCTCACACTATTACGTGCTTCTCCCTCTCATTTCTCACCATCCACCATGCTCCCTCCTCCTACCTCTAAATGGCACGGCTTTCTTCTCTAGTCATTGTGGCACCACCGTCCCGGTTGCTATACGTCTAGGGTTACATTTTGGACGCCCTACCATTCTCCAAACTTTGCCTCGTGATGAAGCTCCTCTCTACCCGATGTTTACCCCGATCGATTTGAGTCTTCGTAGCTCAAATCAAGGCTTTTTAAAAAGGTATTTGGGTTGGTTTCCTGATGGTTTTGCACGATTCAAGAGCTGGACTTTGGAAGGGTAGAAGAGAAGTGGTTGCGGATAGAGGTGAGTGATTTTGAGGATTTGATATTGCAAATACTAATCTGTTGCTGTCCTACGATTTGTTTTTTTGCTTCATATGGCTGGAGGGTTTGTTGCAATGGCTTTTTGCCTTTTGGTTGCATATGTTTTTATATGTTTTGTACGTATAATTTTGTTTTGTTGTATATGATAATTCGTTATGTTGCCAAACATTAACTCATATGCTGAATTTTTTGTTGTATTGGATGCTGATTTGTTGCATAGGGAAAAAAAGTTGCATATGTCAATTTTTTGCTGCTATGTAGCAAGCGTTTTTTCCATTAGGAGGGTTTGGCGCTGCAATAATTAGATGGTCCAGATCCATCCACTTAAGTGAGAGATAAGGGGTAGGAAGGGAGTCGACCCAAAAATCTAACACCCCACCGCTTAGTACTCGCCTCTGTTGAAGAGAAGCTCTCAACATATGAACATGCTTTTTGCAATTACTCATAGGAGAAAAAGACTGCAGATACTTTCATTTCTTTTTCCGAAACTTGATACTTTAATTTTGAGCGTCACATTGTCAGAGATTGGCGAGACGTAATCAACGCAAACTCACCTTACTACACATGATATCACTGAAACATTATTCCATCGTAGTATTGATCGACAAATATTTACAGTTCTCCGGCACTGAGAACAAAATACATTTCTGTGCTTAGGAAAGCATGGCTTAACTTAAACAAGTAAAACAAAAAGATGAATAATGGTCATCTTATACAATGTACATACAACACGGTGACTCGTTTCATACCGCAAGATCTGTGTTACTTTTTACCAACATTAGAGTTAGACGAGAAGTGGCTGCCAGGCCTGCTCATCGCTTTTGATTTGAGAGGCTGAAGCCGCTTACTACTTGAGCTTGCACTGGGTCCCTCCAATCTTTTCCGGTACTCTTTCTCAAGCTCCACGAGACGACTGGACACCTGTGTAATTATACCCTGCTTATCACCTATCTATCTGGCACTGCAAATTTCTACCAGGTTTCCTATCATCATAACTTGCACATGGCATGATAATATAACAAGATTTTCCATCCATCCAAATGAAAAGCATTTCGTTTGGTAGTGTCTTATCCCTGACAAAACATTTGTAAATATAAACAGGCAAGAGAACCGGTGTGCTGGTGTAATTAGCTAAGTTTTGAATGTTCAATGCTCTAGTAAAACAAAAATGTGACATGAAATACAAGATAACAATCCTTCTTTCAAAAAAAGAGTAAACTGCATTGTGGGTCATCAATTTTGTGACACTGTTCAAGTAGGTCACCAACCCCCCAAACTGCACAACTAGGTCACTAAACTCGTTTAAGTGAGTCAATTGTAGGTTATTAGCACGCCCTTAGTCAGTCATTGTAGGTTATTACCATGCCCTTGGGTATGACCGATGACATGACACATTGACTTGTGCTACCATGGCATGGGGTCACCAGCCTTGCCCTCCCCTCACAGCCTCCCCCACCATCTGAGATCGAGCCCTTATCACCACCATTGACTTCACTAACTCGGTCTCAATCCCTTGCTCCTAGCAAAAATTATAGTCGTAGGATACAAACATTGGCACGTGCTACTACTCTTGTCATTGCCTCAACCATTGCACGCAGCTCATGGGAGAAAATCGTGAAGGGCCAAAACTTTAGGGGGTTGAGTGCAGATTACATGTATTTGTCATCATGTGCCATTTACATGCACCCTATTACACAGTGGCACGAGTCAACAAGCCATATCATCCGTCATGAACTCAGGTTGGCTTGCTAATTACCTAGAGTTGACCAATTTAGACAAATTGAGTGACTCAGGCATGCAATATGTGTTTGATGATCTACTTGAACCAGCCGGACAAGTTCGGTGACCTGCAGTGCAATTTACTCTTCAAAAGAATACAAGGTAATGATGGCATATTGATATGATGCAACAAACTTCAAACTCAACTGTTAGAAAGAGCTGCATGCATAAGGTTACTAAAGTTAGCAGGTTATGTGCAAATATTCAAATATCTAAAAAGGGGGTATAGATATCCAATAAAGCTGTACCAGAACTACTCTTTACAGCATATGTGATACTGCAACCACCAAAATTATCAAATTGTAATACATTAATGAGTTCACAGAACAAAGTTAATCATATAAAGTTGACACTCAACAGATTGTTGTAACCCAAAGAAGAAAACAAATAAACGAAAAATAATTCAATAAAGAGCACAGCACAGCTTTTAATCTTGCCATAATAAGAAAAAGAAGGAAAGGAAAACATATAGTGCTATATACAAGAACAAGTTTATCCCACAGCAAGAACTCACAAACATATGGACATGCTATCACATTTGCTTCATAAAAAGTTCATCACCTTAATTGAGAAGGCAAGTGGCAATAATGTATCTGGATCAGTTGCCTCCTCTGGGAAATTTCTCAAGGAATGCAAAAGTTTCTCAAAGGCAATTTGACCTGAAAGAAAGTTAACTTCAGCAATTCTATAAATATATCTTCATGATAAAGCAGCAAAAAACATGAAGAAACTCACCAACTCATCATGGCAGAATCTCAGTAGAGCCAATCCAACTTGGAACAGAACCTTAATACCCTGTAAGTAGTAATGAGCCGATGATCAGCAACAGCAAGTAAACCAGATACAATCAGTAATTTTTAGATCTTACTTGGATCTAGAAGATCGATAGATTGATAATTAAACAATTTAGATGCATTTTACAATGATGTAGCCATACGAAAGAACAATGGCCATTCATATAAATTGTTTATTGGATGAAAAGAGTATAATAAAAATGGAAACACAAGATCCTGTGTCTCATTAGAGAACTATTTGAGAGTAGGAATCCATGACGTTCAACTAGATTAAACTATGGGTTAAGTATAAATACTCTACATAAATTAGATGAGATGTTCTCCAGAGTGCTTCTCTACAAGGAACTTCACATTTAAGGTGGTAACTAACTGTTCGAGAAATGATTCTATCTGGTTCCTCTATTGGCACTGCACTCCATCATAAAATAACTTTCAGGGCGCATTCAGTCATTCAAAGGACCAAAGCTCAAAAGAACTCCAACACTGATAATATTTACCTATACATGTACAATAGACCTCTGCAGTTACTGCAAGTTATAATAGCTGCTACTGGGACAAATAATGGTTATATAGGTTCAAGATGAACCAAGGGGGTGATTATATACCTTTGCACAGACTACTCTTATTTAAATTTGTTTTGAAACAGCAGTCTTGAAAGGAGTAATGCTTATGTAAAGCTTCTAATCATACTATATATAAAGCAAATATGCTTGAAAAATCAGACAACCACAGCTCCCAACCCATAGGCCAAGATAAACACTGAACAGAATACAAATATATGCATGGGCAAGATTACAACCTCATAAAGGAAGACATCCCAAACTCTGAGAGTTAGATGAAATGGGAAGGAATACGAGAAAACCGTGATAAACCATTGACTTGCATACATGCTTTGATTTATCATTTCTTCAACGAAATGTTGTCCCAACTTCGGCATGTGCTCTATAACTAATTTCTCAAACTGACATAGATACTGCTGCACGAGCGGCAAACCAGCCTGTTGCAAGAGTATAAACAGTAATATTTGTTAAATAGAAGTTAGATTTTAGAATATACAGGTTTCTTCAAGAAAATGTTTCCTAACTTTTGCATGTGCTCCATCACTAATTGCTCAAACTCAAGAATGGTATTGCTGAACAAATGGCAAAACATGTAGCCAGAAGAATAAACAGTAAAATTTGTTAGTAGTCAACACATAGAAGTGAGATGATTAAATAGAGTAGTAGATGATGATGATAAGCATGAAGCAAGCATTCTCAAGTAAGCATATTGCAATTATTAGACCTAATATGTATCTGGAACAAATATCTCAACCTCATTCACCACTCTGAAGATTAGGTTTTTAAGTCATTTGAGTTTTTCCTCACTTTAAAAAAGTTATTTCACCAAAGAAGTTCAATTACCTGATACAAGCCTTCCATTGGTGCATGGACAGCTCCCTTTAGCAAAGCGACTATCAACCAAAATGCATCCTCCTCACTCATATAAAGAAGCAGCAACCCAGCTAAAAATCCCATTCCCTGCATCATGGTCGTGCAAAAGAAACATCATATTACTACAGAGAATATGTTTATCCTCATATAATATGCTGGCAAGCTGAACAGTGAACACAAACCTGCACATATCCAACGTCCCTATCATAAACAGAGTATGCTTTTAAAACGTTATACAAGGATCTTTGACCTGGGCCATGTCTCTGTTGGAAGAAAATATGAGATGGAAATGTACGTGATATGTCACGAATTATTTCCAATTCCGATGATGATGTCTCGTATATGACCAGAGTCTGTCCAAAGAAAACATAACAACTTTTTGAGAACGTGCAAAAAGCAATTTGCACTCATCTTTTCACATTAAGAGGAGAAGCATAAACATATACAAGATTTTGAAAACAGGCAACGGAGCCACGTGCTAACACACACAAGCACACGTGCACTAAAAAAAATAAAAAAAAAAATAAAAATACGCAAAGATGTACACAGCAACAACGCTACACAAAGCACAAAAAAAGTAAGTGAAAAACTATGCTTAAAAAAAAATTAAAAAGCTCCCCAAACTCCTCAAAAACAGAAAAACGAAAAAAAAGAAGGAAAAAAAAAAACAAAAAGGACAAAAAAGACTCCGAAAACGATCGTAAAAAGCAAACACAAGTGGGGGATGGTATGACCTAGCAACTTCAATAAAAAAAAACATACATACAAAACAAAAAACCAGCATACTGCTGTTGATGCTATCTGCCGAACCGATGGAACAAAAAGATTCCGGTCGCGGTCTGCTCCTCGATGCAAAAACCTGCTGTATTCTTTCCTTCCAACAGACATGGTGAACCCTGCAGAACTACCAAGGAGACAAGGTCTCTGTGTCTGTCTCTGGGTTTGCTTGTGTTGTGTGCCAGCCACCAGTCCGCTAGGGAGTCGGAATGCATGAGGGGACAGAGTGTGCGTCATGCCTGGGCCCACTGAGAGGATGAGCAGCCATAGTTGCCACGATCCATTCGGCAGTGCACAAAAGAGAATGTTCAGGCTGATTCTACGGTGGTTCTGTGGAGTTAGTAAGAAAAAGCGCAAAGTGGGAGAAAAAAATGAGCAAAGAAATGGGAGTGACTAAGAAGAAAGAAAGGAACATGTTAGATAACGCAAATCACAAAAGTCATAAAAAATAGGATCATCAAAAGAACAGCAATAAAATAAAGAAAAAATAAGTTTGACGACGGGGACAAAAAAAAAGAAGAACCAACAAAAAAAAAAAAAAAGAAAAACAACAATACAAATAAACAAAGCTTTAACAAAGAAATAAACGGAAGAGACTAACTAAAAAAAAAATGAGCCATAATCAAAAAAAAAAAATAAAACCACAAAAAAAGAAACCACCAAAAAAAAGAATCTAATAAAAAATAATAAAAAGAGCACGAAGAAAAAAAGACATGTAAGTTAACTGAACAAAGACCAAAAAAAGAAGAGAAAACGCCAAAAAAAAAAACAAAGAGAGTAAAAGCAATTACTTTAGCAGTGTAATTGCAATTTTACTGAGAACGAAGTCCATGGATCTACAGGAGGATCGTCCCATCGCTGCGCCCAGCGATACAAAGGGTTGACAATTGCAGACCTTATCCGCAGAGGAGCAAGTACTCCTCCGACCATAGGACCACTTGGGTGGTAGCGCTCTGCAGAGCCTGTCCCCAAAGAATGGCTAAAAAAAAAAAGAAGAAACACCTAAAAAAGCAATATATGGCAAAAAAGAAGGAAAAGAAGTATATGTATATGAACAAACAAAAACAGGAAATAAAAAGCCAAAAAAAAAATCGATAAAGAAGACAATCTAAATAAATTATTTTAGATTATAGATAAAAAAAAAAAATAAAAAAAACAATAAAAAACAAAAAAGGACCAAAAAAAAAAAAGAAAGGCGTGTCAAAATTAACGAGTTACGCAAATCGTCTGATGTTACGGGCTGCCGCGATCCAGGGTCGATTAAAAAACCAAACAGAAGACAGGGCTTAGGACAATCTGTCCGTCGGGCCCCGCAGCTCTCTCTTGATGGAGAGTCCCAAAACGGAACATCTGCGTGGCAGCACTAAATAAAAAAAAAACCGCTGTTCTTATACACGGTTTAGCAATTAAAAAGAGCATCACCAGACGCAAAAAAAGAAATTGTCCTAAAAGGACAAAGGGGTCAACAAAATAAAAGAATCAGGATGCATAAACAAATTAAAATACCAAACAAAATCCAAACAAATAAAAAAAAAAACATAAAAAAAAACAGACAGAAAAAAAAAAGAAAAACCAAATTAACTAAAAACAAGAAATAAAGAAACCAAATAAAAATCAACTATGGAAGGAATCAACAAAGAAACAATAAAGAACCTAACAAAACAAAAAAGGACATACCCAATAAAAAAAAAAAAAAAAAAAAAAAAAAAAAAAAATTAAAGAGCATTCCAATAAAATGGAAAAGACACAAAAAAAAACAAAAAAAAAAAGGCAGAGGAACCTGGGTCCAAGCCAACGAGGCCAATGCCCCCCTAGCCCTTGCTATACTTGGGTGTTCTTTTTGAAGGAGAAGACACGGTTTAAAAAAAAAAAAGCAAAACAATTAGAAAAAAAAAATACAACCAAGAAAAAATAATATAGAAAATAAAAAAAAGAAAACAAAAAAAAAATAGACTAACCAAAAAAAAAAAAAAAAAGTACACTCAAGTATAGTAGGACTATCTAAAAAATAAAAAACTAAAAAAATCAAAATAAAAAAAAAAAAAAAAAAAAAGAAATAAAAACAAATAAACAATAAAAAAAAGCATAACATGCAGTAAACAAATAATTGTTGATAAAATAGCCGAATAAAAAAAAAAAAATAAAGAAAAATAAAAAGATAACAAAGTATAAAGAAAAAAAGACCAAAAAGAACACAACCTCACTAAAAGACAAAAAAAAAAAAAAAAAACATCATAGTATAAAAATTAATAAAAAACCAAAATAAGGAGCGCAAGGAAAGCCTAGGGTTTTAGTAAGGACAGACCGACCGCACCCGGGTGACTTGGTGAGCATGCTTGCTTTCCAGCTCTTTGGAGCTTGGGCGGCACGTTGTTGTTGAGAATGCAAGGAGGTTATAAAAAAAAAGAGATAGAAAAAAAATAATTAAAAAAAACGTAACTGAAAAGAAAAAATCTTGACTTTTCAAGCAAAAGTAAATAATAGTAGAAAAACATAACAATAATAAAACAATCAAAAAATAAAAAAAAAAGAATTTAAAAACCAACAAAAACAAAATGAATATAAAAACAGGGAAAACTCTGTACTGTACTGTTAATCTGTCAATCATTAAGAAACAAATTATTGAGACAATGGACATCAAGTTATAATAGCGGAACACATAGTGAAACATAGGTCAATTATTACTTTAGACTCCAGATGTAATGCCATCCTTGAAACTACAGTATACTTAAGTCTGGAATAAGTACAATAGAGGCACCTGTGCACAAGTGCAAAGAAAGACTGAGCTTAAATATGATCCAAGGTGAACACTTCAGTTTATAAATAAATCTGCAGCGTTTAGCTATCTTATTTTCCCCACAGCACAGATAGCTTCTATGACAGTTAGAACATATATATGCTATACTCAAGGCAGTCTGTGATGTTTCTTTCAGATCTATTTAAGAAGAACCAAATATTTTTGTTATTACTTATCACTATGGAAATTTCCAGCTAGGCCAAAGAAATGCAAGTGATCGAACAAAAGGATGATTATCAGTACCTCATAAACTCCAGGGTTCATTAGCAAGAGGTCCCTGCTGCCTGAAATCAACTGCCAAACAAGTCCTCTAAGACAATCAGGAATTCCTTTCCTTATTCTTCTTTTTAACCACATGTGGTTTCCTTCTAACATAATGCTTCCAGTCACTACCACCAACGCCTATCATCTTCCTCCATTTTCTTATCCTCCTTTCCTCCCTACAACAACATGAAGGAACTGATTTACATAAGTAAACTAACCTGATACCTGACAAAATGGCAATAAGATATCAAAGTAACATAAATAATACAGTAAATAACAGGTATGCTTTATCATGCAAGCAGCAATGTTTTTGAGTCGACAAGTCCAGTCGAGTCGCCACCCGACGGCTAGGTGACGAGTGGCGACTAGTCAGTGACTAATCGACCACTAGTCAGGCCTACTAGTCAGGGATTTATGCAGGCAGGCAGCAGATTTTCAATTCATACAGTGCATGTTTAGGGCTACTTTTAGTGGGCATTCATCTGAACTCTAGAGACTAACTTATCCCCCAAATGCTTCCTGACAGTTGGTCATAGACCACCAAGTTGAGCGACTTGGGGTTCCTAGTTGACTACTAGTCGGAGCTAGCAGGCGGCTAGCCGACGAGTTGCTCGACTTGCTCCGCTAGTCGAGTCACTGCACCGAGTCGGGCTGGCAAAACTGACTAGGTGACTAATCGTGGACTAGTCGTTGACTTAAAAACAATGGCAAGCAGTCAAACATACGAGAACCATTCTCAAATAAATATGAACAGCTAACGCCCATGCATAAGCATCGAAGTGTATGATGTATCAGCTACCAGAAACTGCAATGGTTATATGGCAACACATTGGGATGATCTAATTTATTCACAGAAACATCATAAGGTAATTAATCAAGAAGATTTACGCCTCCACTTCTCAATAGTCAAACATACGAGCTCTATTAGTGTATCTGGAGACTCCTGCGACGACATGTCATACCTTTCATGTTCATGTGTGGATCTGCTTTCAGAATCCATCAGGAGAGTTACTTTGTTCTGTCTTTATAAAACCAAATCTGTCCACGCGACCGAGAAGAGCTGGTACAGTTCGATGAGTCATTGACCACTTCTTCGTAGGCCATTAGTGAGCTACTGTGAGGGAGAGCCCCACTACCTATACAGCAAGAAAGATAGCCTGCATTTATTTCAAATAACCGCCCATTATTTTAAACTGTGAAGTACCCGACATATGAATAGACATGGAACAACTGAGTCTACATAACATGAACATACAAAACCAACACAAATAAAAGTAGATCGAATAAAACATGTGTGCGTCGTTGTATGTGGTTTTGAGACCTTTATAGTGTGGCTAATGAGACTCTGAGATATGGAATGGTGAACAGACAAAATGCACTTTTAGAAGATCTTTTCTAAATCAATGCAACAGTGGTAAGAATTAGAGGCTATTCCATCTCAAATTGTTTCTCTGTTTTAGTATGGCAATATGAATCAATGGGGCCAATCATTTGTGCCAATGATTTGTACCTCTAAATCATATTTTCCTCTGGTTACTTTCCCTAGTAAATTGATGACAGGTGTCAATTTGAGAAAAAACATTATTAAACCTCTAGAATGTCTTCTCTGCCAACGAAACATGAGACAGTGCACCATATTTCTTTGATGTGTGTTGTTGTCAAAGCTTCTGGTTGGCAGTATTTTATTTCTTTAAAAGAACAATTAGTAGTGATTATAAAGTCAGTTGCAAATTTTTGGATTAGTACAAAGAAACATGCAGTGAAACTCTGTTACTGCTGCTACTTTATGGTTCCAGTGGAACATGAGGAATGATTTGGTCTTTCAGAACACAAATTGGAAAAATATCTAGATGGAGGCCCCTCAGGATACACATAGCAAACAGATGGATCTTGTCTGTGCATTTGGAGAACCTGACACCTATGCCACTGATGCTGGAATTCGGCTAAAATTCGCTGACATGAGCTGCTGCTCCATCAGCAGGTTGCTATAATCACATGGGGTCAACAACCAACCTGAAGTTTTGTTGACAAGCTGCACCAATCAGATGAAGGAGTCTGAAGACAACACGGAGGACACACAACAACACGCACCAATCAGATGTGAATCTGAAGGGGACTAGAAGAGATGATAGAGTAATCTAATGTTGGGAGTTGAGGTTACAGTCAGAACGTTGGATGTTGGTGTTGTTTGGTTTTACAGTGCTGTGACCTACTGTAAGCCCATGTGGTCGTTACATTCTTCGGTTTGATGCAATTGGAGCAGGCATCATTTGATGTCACGCTGTCTAAAAAGTGCATGTGGCTCAATATATGATATGATGCCAGATTGCACTACATTTCAGTCAACACCAGATGTGAAGAAACACAAGTAATTGTACAATAAACATCATGGCCACAAGCAAATGCGATCTCCATGTACAACAGATCCAGGTTCGCTATAATCAAGGGATGTCGGAAGTTTACTGAGTCATCCTGCTAATCACTGTCCTGAACACAAACATAACTATAGTCAAACACATAACTCATTACAAGAAAGATTCATCACAACTAGGGGAGGATTACGTCAGCATGGATATATAGAAATATTATGGTTGTGTGCATTGTATGAGGCACGAGGCCGGAGGGCTTGCCGTCCCTTATCTAAAATAAACCAGGACAGGATTTAATGCGGGCATGGGGTCAGTTGCAGCCTCAAACACATGAGAGTAAACGTGCTGATAGTTTCAGTATAGTCGAGGATCATAAATTAGCCACCAAATCCATGTGTCAAACTGAGATTGAACAAACCATGGATGGATGATTGCTTACCATGGTATGGATGAATTGGCTAACTACGGCTACAGCACCACGTCCGCAATTAACTTGATTGCAACCGCAAACAGAAAAGTTCAGCAACAATATTCAATAACGCAATTGAAGCAGGACTAGGCTTCGTTACCGTTGTGGAAGGATCGTGAGCGCGAAGCTTTGTATTGTGGACGGACGGGGGAGGTGATAGAGGCCGGAATCGCACTAGAGTGACGCGAATCTAAGGCTAGAGAAAGAGGTGGATTCGGTGACGAGAACCGGGGAATACGAGGGAGGTTCGGCGGCTGTAGAATGATCGGGTTTCACCGATGGACCCCCGACTATAGCGGCAGATGGGCGGTGGCGTCGTCGCGGCCGCGGTCGGAGGATGGCTTAGGGCCGCAGCAGCCGAACGCACGGCGACGACGGACTAGCGATGAGGTGCGGTGACGGCCGGCGGTGAGTGGAGGAGGTAGGCGGCGAGGCGGGGATCCGAGATTTAGACGTGCCGCTTGGTCTCAATCCTACCGGCTACGCGTGCGTCTGTTTCCAAATAAACCGTCTGGTCCCCTAACCACCAGCTCGTACTACAGAGGTGTTCGCACGTTCTCGTTACGCGCGGGTGTCGGCTGGGCTCGCAGCCTCGGCGGTTGTCGTTGCAAGCGGTCCTTCTCAGATATACAGAACAATCGATGTCTGGACAGGACATGGCAAACACACATCTGCATAGTAAACATGGAACATTGTATTTACTTTTGACGGACATGGGGAGCTGAGGGGACTGGCAT